>JANHFO010008615.1:237987-251092 GCA_032468095.1 Pareas carinatus | reverse complement strand
GTTGGAGACTGGACGATAGTTTACTAAAATGGCCGGGTCCAGGGAAGGCTTCTTGAGGAGAGGTCTCACCACCGCCTTCTTAAGGGAGGATGGCAGGAGCCCCTCACCCAACGAAGCCTTTACTATCCCCTGGAGCCAGCTCCAAGTCACCTCCCGGGAAGCCAGTACTAGCCAGGAGGGGCACGGGCCCAATAAACATGTGGTGTTCAGTTGACCCAGAATCCTGTCCATGTCTTTGGGGGCAACAGAATCAAACTCGTCCCAGATATTACTCACAAGACTTGCCTCAGACCTCTCCTCCGGACCACCCCAGTTGGAGTCCAAGCCACTTCGTATCCGATCGATCTTATCTTGCAGATAGCCCTGAACTCTGTGATGCTTTGTGGAAAAGTGGAATTAGCTTTTACATGTGCCACAATCAGAAGAATGGAGTCCTTGGAGCTCTCTGTACTTGGTTGCTTGCTTGCAGCCATTTCATTATCTAACTAGATAACATTGTCTGTGCTTTGATGACATTACCTAGTCATTTGATAAAACATCTCTGAACAAACAACTAAACTCAGGGAGCATCAAGGGCTCCGCAGTTCAACTCTGAACTACATATATTCTCTTCTATTGGTTACAGCCAGAAGTTCACAATGAAGCCAAGACATGTCCTGTAGTATTTAGAGAAACTTTTCACTTGCCGTGTCTTACAACTGTGGCGATTTCTTGTAATTTTTAAAATGTATTCAGAAATGTATATGCTTCCTTTTGAAATAGATGGAAAGATGGGATAACAGCTCTGGAGATGGTCAGGATACTATAATTCCCATGTGGGTGCCTTTGTGAATCAAATATTGTTCAGACTTCCCAAGACTAATACCAAAAGAATATCCATACCAAAAGAATATCCATGTTCATTACATTTGGAGCTAGATAGTCCTCCAGATGTCTCTTATGTGGTTTCACCAGTGGAGGCAGCAGAGTTCATGAGGCAACTTAATGGTCTATAATTCAAAGGGCAACTTTTTCATGGACAAGGATTTCATTTCTGAGAAACCTGCAGACCTCATTGGATCACACCACGTATATGGATGAGGCTAGATTTTAGGGCTTTTGCATACTTTTCTTGGGATTTTAAATGTGGCATTTTATAGTTTACAAAGTAATGTGAAAGAATGGTTTCAGTTTTAAAAAAGCATCCTGAGGCCTACAACTAGGGAAATCAAGGACCCCAAGCCTGCTCTAGATGAGTGGGATTACAATTCTCAGAACCCAATCCAACATATCTATGAACAGAACTGGACTGCCTTATTCTCAGCAACAAAAATTATATGTGGAAATTACGATTGCTGATCATGCTACGTGTTTCCCAGGGTTTTACTTACGTTGTACAGAAATGACATGTAAAAATGTCATTGGCATTGACAACAGAGTGAACGATGTTTTTTTTGGGGGGGGGAATCCCTTCATTGTAAGGGTTTGGCAATAAAGTATGCAACAACATAATGATGAATTAAAGAAAATAAATTTATTTAAACTTTGAGGAAGAAATCAGAACACTGACATGAGGCACGTTAAATACATAAAACAGAAATACACAAATCTTCATACTAGGTATATTGTTTTACGTAACCAGCAAAGTACCAAAGGGCATTCTGAGATTGATTGAGGTATTTAACTAGTTTTTGGTGATGGAAAAAAAAACACTCAACAAGAGAAATGTAGCATTTATTTCCCTTGTCATTAAGAGCGGCTTACATAACTTTAATTGCATTAGTGCCTAAAATTAAAGATTCTAGCTGTTAGAGAAAATACATCTTAAATACAAAAGCCAAATGCAAGCCAAAGAAGGAATATCAGAAAAGTTTATTCCTGAAGCACTGACTTGATTCTGAGTAAATTTCTTCCTTTTAAGATGCTTATACATGATGCAATCTCCAGCTAAAATGTGCATGTCTACCCAAGGCCTACTTACACAACTCAGGATTAACATCGTTGCTGAGAAGCAGGTGCAGGTTCATTTTTAAATTTCTACTCCATTTCATATATTTACTAAAGCTTGCTGTGAGCTGCTCGGTTGGCATTCTTTTCATTCTAGCTGTTCTTGATGACAGGGTCTCTTACAACCTGCTAATGTGTCCCCCATCCTCTTTCCAGCTACCATTTTTTTCTAGTGACAATTAGCTGAGTATCTATATAGAAAAAGAGCCAATCTTTCAAAATGTTAATAAATGAAGCTTACATCCTTTTTTTGTGGTGGTGCCATCCCAAGCAACTTTATTTAGATGACCTATGTGAGGTTTTTGCAAACTCCACCCTTATTAGGTTGGTCAACATAAGAGCCCACCTCATGGAAGTTGGCCCGTAGCACACACTATGGCTTATTTCTAAGTAAACCAGAAACAATTGCACTACACTTGTCTTTAAGACTGAAGACTATGGCAAATACACATAACGAGACCTTCACCTTACTTCTTTAAAACAAATCAAAACAATACTAACAAAACCGCCACTCGGGTATAATATCAACATATTTCCAAGAAGGCAGTTGTAATCTACATACTATGTTCATTATTATCACAGCTTATCAAATGGCCATTAACTGCAATGGCCAAAAAGGGAACAGCAATGGAAAGGAAGGAATTTTTTTCTAGATTTAAATCTTTTAAAGACCAGTTCAGAGGCAAATCCTATGCATTCCTCCCCCCCCCCAGTTTTTTTTTGGGGGGGAGGGTTGGGTGAGTTCCCATTATTATGATCAGTGCAAAATATCTGCACCCTTTCCATAAAAGGGGACAACTGTAATCAACTCTGAGTACCTCTGAATTCACTGCAATGTTTCCCTTTTCACATTTTTGCTCCTGTCAGGGATTAGTGGCTTGGTGATATAATGCATATTTTATGTGCAGAAGGGTCCACGAATGGCCCCTGACATCTTTTAAAAAAAAAAAGACTCTAGCAACAGGTAATGTAAAAGACCTTTGCTAAAGATCTCAGGGAAGTTAAGTTTAAAAAGAGATGTCTATCAGGCTTAAGGGGAGCAGCTTTCTGAATTAGAACAAGGAACCTTTATAGGGCACAAAACTTCCCATCTCTACGTCATAAACTCCCACTTCAAATTAGTAACTTGGAGAAGTTTGTGTGACATTTGTGTGAGGTTTAGGAACGGTTACCTGCAGGCTAAGGCTGAGAGTAATATTAGCGGTCTGGAAAACAGCAAAGAAAAAACGCCTAAGCAGACTGCATATTTGAAAACGTCTTGGAATTAAAACCCGGTTCATGTAAACAAAATATAAAATTAAAGCATGTTTAAGATGCATCATGAGAAAGGAACAGATTCATGTAAGGCTTAAGCACACTAATTCTTTAAAACTTTCTTACGATCAGTATTAATTAGCAGATTATCCTAAATAAAAAAGTTGTGCTGTTTATAATACTGTTCTATTGAATTTTGCTATTTTCATTTGATTCAAAATCTAAAATGCTGATAACTTTGATTCAGTATAAGTATCGGGTTTGTTGTTTAATATTTAAAGGATGTAAACACTTTCCTGTGAAGAACACTATTAAATCACCTATTTACCATTTAGTCATAAAAATGTTAATTGTATTCCTAAAAAGCCCTGAAAAAATCCAAATCCATCTTAGGTTATATGGTTATAAAATTGTAATGACAGATTGGTTTACCAATAAAAAAATATTCAATGTTGTACATGTTTTTGGTTTGCTACAAAATGTAAAAATATGAATAGTGCTTTTAAGAAATAATCTCACACACACACACACACACATATGCAGAGAGCAGTGCTGCAACGTAAAATTCTCTATAACTTTGGTGGAGATATAAAAATATTTTATCTTATTCTTTTGGTAATTGCTACACTGATTGCAACAGACACATTTCATAAATCGGTCCTAATAATTAAACCTCAGTGTGCAGTCCAAGTATAAAATATTCATGCTTGCTTATCTGAAGTATTAAAGTAGATTTATATTTATATTACCCATATAATGCTTTATTTAATAAAACTCTTTTTGCTTCTTTATCTAATCTTTCATTCTCCAGTTCCCAGTATAAATGTCTCAAAATGTTCAAACACACGAGCAAACAAAATTCCACACTTGCTGTTAGCTTTTTGAAGAAAAATGATTTCAAATGCATGACACATATACCCAATTGTGTTCGGGAGAAGCCCAAAGCAACACCTACAACAAAAGACAGTCATGCTACTGAATCAGCACCGGCAACATTTGGTTAGACAATATTTACCAGACACAAGAGCAATACTGTGATTTATGCAACAACACAGGTAAAAGTGGAAAGGGCTGCATCATCACCAACCATCTAAAACTATTGGACAAGTCGGCTCTGGTTAAAGCATAGGAACATGGAATTCCTCTTGGGAATTGGCCTTCCCATTCACATAAAGTTAATAAATGTTCTCCAATGAATTGAAAAACTCCAATTCCCTATATGTTTTGAGCTTCATAGAGCTAGGGATGATATAATTTCCTACATACTAAAAATAAAGAAACCTATGACAAGATTTTGTTAAGTTGCTCTGTGCTCACATATCCAGATGACATGATGAATTCTTTGTCCGGCACATGAAGAGCTGTTGCATTGAGAACAAGGCCTTGTGGAGACTGTACCATATGAATGGAGGTATAGTCTGCCACAGGTATCTCGGCAGCTTCTGGATCTTTTTCTTCTGCAGCTGTTGCTACCATAGCAGGGCTCATAGGATGAATGACAAGGCTATCGGTGGTCAAGTAAGCATCCTCAGAAAAGCTCTGGACTTGAACTTCTGGCTCATCTTCTTTGGGAGGTGTCGCTGTGATGCATTTTTTCACATCCATCTCAAAGAAATAGGCATTGTCCATGGCCAAGGTTGGTTGACACTGTGCAACTGGTTCATTCTGAGCTTCACTCTGGGTTTTTCCTGTCTTCATTTTTTGTCCCGGGGACAGCACAACACTTCCTCTTGTTGTAATGTTGCTGACCTGTGTGTAAAAGTCTATGTTCCCTACTGAGCTTTGATTACTTAACTGGGTCTGGACAAGTGGACTGGTTATCTCAGTGGCAGGAACGTGGGATTTTAGGTTCTGTTCTTTGATTGGATTATCCGATGGCAAGCAGACAGATGCATCATCAAGACCTGGCATTGACTTCTCGCTGTCTTTTTGATCAAGGCACAGGAGATCCTCTTCTTTGTCATTTACCTTTTTGGATTGATCAATGTCAGAAGTTCCATCACATGTATCACTTGCACTGAAATCAGTCTCTGGGATATCAGGCTCACAGCAGCTGGCCCGTCCAGAATCATCATCCCTCACTGCAAGGCAGCCATGAGACTTCATGTGAACATCACCAAGGAGTCTGTCAGTATCTGACCCTTCAGTTCTATCTTCAGCTTCATCTATATCTAGCTCAATAAATTCCACCCAAGAGTCATCTCCATAAAGCTGGGGCATATAGCTACCATGACTCGCCAAGATAGTATTAACTTCATCCAGTTTTCCTTTCTGAAAATGAATGTTTAAAAATAAAACAAAGCAATAACAATTATTGAAATTTAATCATTCATGTACAAACTCTATATGCGTGGCAGCTGCGTTTACTCAGACAGAACACTTAGTCAGCTGCCTAATTAAAAGATTATGCAAATTATGGCTCTGATTTGAAACCTGCTGTACCTAGAGGATGAAGGAAACCAGAAGTCATATTGAGATGTTCAAGAATACTCGCTTTGCTGGAGACTCCCATGAGAGTGAGACTTAGAAATCAGCACAAATAGGATTTGTTCCTGCCTTCGGTTTCATTCTCTTTTGAGTCTTTTGCCAGTGCTAGCCAAAGTCAAAGTAAAACTTTGGTTTTGTAAAGTTGTTTGCAGGGTGCTAGTAGCCAATATTAAAATCTGCATGAGTATAGTAGTATATTGAATCCCCCCAAAATCTCAAAATATTCCATTTGGGAGTCATTTTAGTCCCAATACATTCATCGTTTATTTCTGGAAAACTCTATAATACTGGTAAAAGTGCAAGGAAAGAGATGAGGCCAACTATCTACGAGATAGATGGAAACTGTCCTGGGTGCCTCTGGGGAGAAGGGCGGTATAAAAGTGCAATAAAATTAAAGTAAAAGTAAAATTACAGAGGGAATGGTGCATTCTTGAGAGTCTTGAAGAATCAGTTTGGGGACAGACTGTCCTGGAGATTTTGTATCTCTATCTCTATCTCTATATCTATAATTATATAGATATGGTCACTGAAAATTGACACCAACTTGATGGCGCATAATCAATCAATCAGAATACCTAACTAGAAATAATGTTTTTAATAAAGGAACAAACATTTATTACATGAACTTATGCAACAAATTGGGCAAGGCTTTTCCTTAGATACTGTACCATTTTGGAATATTTAATCCATCTCTGCTATGAAGACAAATCATTAAGTATATGATTTTATACAACAGCAATCAATTTGCTCATTACCTTTAAGAGGTCTGGATCAATTCCTTTAATTCTGGGCACTGGAACAGGAGGAAATATCAGTATTTTCAGCCTGAAAAAAATATTGATATTTAAATTCTAGGACTTTTAAACTGCACTAAGAAAAATACTGTAAAATTGTTTACTTTGGTAGGATGGCTGATTCTTGGCAAATCCCAAACTATGGTATTTGGGATAAATAAGGATATTTTTACTGTTCGGAACCCCAAATATGAAAATTTCAAACTGTGCCATTTCAGATTGTCAGTAAGATATATTCAACTTTCTAAAAAAAGCCCCTGGCTTACAGAAAACTAAGTAGCCTTGAAAAATATTTAGTTGCTAATATGCTGCACTCAAAACTCAGAATGGATCTACTTTCACTGCCCTCCAGGAAAGCTGTGAGATATCATTTCCCACACCTGCTACACAGGTGACACTACCTGTAGCCTGAGGGTCCTGCTGGATTGGCTTTGGCTCAGTTAAAGAGAATATATTTAACATATTCAGAGCAAAGATTCTTAATAGCAAAGGGAAGGAATGTAAGGCTGATTTTGTAAGGACCTGCTCCAACAGCCCCCCAGGAAATAAACTTCTGGAAACTCTTTGAGCTGAACAGAATATAAGTTTTACGGAGAGATGTAGACAGCAGTAAGCAAAACAAGATCTGACTATGTCAGATCCAAAGCCCGGTTTTCCAGTCAGGTATCCCTCCCCTGTTGCTAGGTCCCATCCAGTCAGGAGGTCTCCGATGGTTTGAATGATGTTCCTCCTTCAGCTGATTTCAATGTAAGGTGTGGCCTTGACATTCCACAGTTTCTAGTTCTCAGCAAGAAGGAAAACACCCCCCTCTACTACTCCCCTTCCCGCTCCAGACAGCACAGGTTACAGCCTGACAAGTTCATTTGATCAAGGTTAAAATATATATGTTGTTGTTTCTTGTAACTCTTAATGGATTTTTGCAGACCAGATCAAATGACAAGGCATTCAAGATCTGTTTATAGACACGAGATATAGGAAGAAGAATTTTTTCATTATATTTTCAGAGAAAGTGATTTATTTATTTAGTGTATGGCATACCATACATGGACTTGCAACATATATTAACATTAAAGAGAAAGTGACTGGGTAACTGAGTAAATGGGTAACTGAGTATTAAGTTGGTTTATTCTATAAAAGGGAAACTATATAATTTATTTCGGTTAACTCTTAATGGACTTTTGCTGATTAGAACTGAATCATGAGATTTTAAGAATCTATGTATAGATGAGAGTGGAGACTTGGGAAGAAGAGTTTTCTTCCCATATCAGAGATGGTGCCAAGTTACTGAAATAGTACTTATAACGAATATATTTTTTATTTATATATCTTTTCTTTGATATACACATACATGTTTGTGTATGCCTGTGTGTATTCTTAACTGTTTTTAGGTGTTTTTTTTACAATTTTTCTTTTTTATATTTTTCTTAAGATAGTATTAGTTGTTTGTCTTTATATTCATAAACATGAATAAAAATTGAAGGTATCTGGAAGCGTTGGTTCAAAACGCAACTGCCTACATGGTTTTGTCCAAGCCTAGATGTGCACATGTGTCCTCTCTCCTGTGGGAGCTGCACTGGGCGCTGATTTGCTTCTGGGTCTAATTCAAGGTGCTGGTTGTAACCTTCAAAGCCCTACATGAGGCAAGGAGTGCTATGGCTCCCCTCTCCTAAGGAGTTCCATCTAGTGAGACCAAAAAGAAGGGCTATATTCATGGTGGCTTTCTCCTTGTGGAATACCATCCCTGCTGAGATACGTTTGGTCCTACTTTGGCACTCTTTCGCAAGGCCCAGAAGGCCGGACTTTGCCAACAGGTATGCAGACCCCAACGTGGAATGGAGCCCATCAAATGGCTCATTTGATTGTTGTTGCTAGGAGTTGAGGGGGGCATGTTTTTTATTGTTTTTATACTGGGTTTTGTAAGCCATCTGGAATCAATGAGAGTGAGTTGGGTGGCCATATAAATAAAAATAATCTACATCCTGCCAAATCATTGCTGTTCTTTTCACAGTTGCTTATCTGTTGGTGAACTGCATCTTTTATCATATGCTACAGTTTATGAATACTCGATTCTTGTACGTATACTTGTACGTATGATTCACGTACATATTAGGTGCATTTGTACTTTATGATTATAAATGCACCTAATAGGTACACGAGATAATGAATGTACTTTATGTTAATGAATGTATCGTACGATTGTAACCACTGTTTGTCAATTATAGCTGTATGATTGTAACCACAGTTTGTCAATTGTAGCCTGTAGGTAAGTATTGAGCATTTACACTAGAAAAAAATTCCTTGTGTGCTCAGACACACTTGGCCAATAAATTCAATTCAATTCAATTCCATTCCATTCCATTCCATTCTGCTTTAATACGTTTTCAATCTAGGCTTTGAGTCAGATTTTCTTGGATAGATTTATCCAGTCATGTTCTAGCTCCCATGATTCAGAATTTTAGTTCTGGGTCATAAAAAAGTGTTTTCACGTGGGGTTGCTCAGTGGTATTAATTTTGCCAATTTGTTCAGCGATTTAGCTAATTGGTCTTCCTCAATTCTCTACTTTTCTTTTGACATAGTTTCTGAGAAAAAATGAAGGTATTTTAACTTTTCCTTTGGCTTCTTTTCAAAGCAGCATTCTCTAAGCAATTAAAGATCAATATGCTAGCTTGTGGCAATTTTTAAGTACCTTTTCTTTCTCTCTCCATAGGAATTAATCCAGTGCAATTATGGTTTTAATTAAACAGTCAAACTTCCTATTCTCTTTCAGTGGAAGGGATTTTTTTATCCTGCCTGTAAAGCATGGTCTAATTCGTAATCCTTTCCCACATTGCTGCCAGTAGCCAGGTGGTTATGCTAATTGCTGTGCTTAGTACTCAAACTCAAGTGAAGCTCAATCAACCGAGCAAACATCTAGCACAACATCTTGGCAACCCTTCAGAGATCCATCACAGCTATCTTGTTGAATTTGTTCTGGCTCACCCCAAGACGTACTGCACAATAACCCTTGATGTACTCTGCAAATTCAAGAGTCTGAGATTATCTCAGGATTAAAACAGAAGTACTGTGTTTCCCCGAAAATAAGACCAGGTTTATATTAATTTTTGCTCTAAAAGACACATTAGGGCTTATTTTCCGGTTAGGTCTTATTTGGGGGGAAATACAGTACTCAATGCATCCGTCTGGTTGATTATCTTAATTGGGGCTTATTTTGAGGGTAGGGTTTATATTACGAGCATCCTGAAAAAATCAGGATAGGGCTTATTTTCCGGTTAGGCCTTGTTTTGGGGGAAACAGGGTGTAGACCTCTCTGTAGCACTAAGAACTTTGGATAAGGAAGACAAGGGAGACCAAGAAGTGTGTGAAGAAGGACACTCAGACAGTCAAACGAGACAAAATGGGCATTGGACAAACTGTATAAAGGAAAGACAGGAATACCAAATAATATGCTAACAGGTGAAAGCATGTATATAGTCAAACCCTACAGGGGAAAAGACCGTAAAGACTAGAGTTTCTACGTAATTTTTATGTATTCATGTGTTAGGTATTATGATGGTATATTTTAGTTTAAGGTGTGTTAAAAACTATATGAATTAAACTGAGGTCTCGTAAGGTTGCCAAAACACCACTAAAACAAATAATGTACGTAATGTACGTGAGCGATAAAGCAACTTGAAACCTCACTTAATAGAAGAATATTTGATATACTGATGTATCAATGTGGGTATAAATGGAAAAGAATATTTATATAACTATTGGACACCTTTGCTGCTGGTATAAGAAATAATTCTTACTGTGTGAAAAGTCAATAAAAAAATTCAATAAAAAAGAGAACTCTGGATCACAGAGAACTGCCCCAAGAGACTCGCCTCCTGTCTTATCATCCAGGGCTTTTCAGACTCAAAAGTTGCTTCCTAACGGGATAGATCACATTTGTTAGAAATCCATTCACTAATATATCAAACCAAGGACAAGGAAGTTCAAAATATTCCACTGCAACCCTTAAGTTCTTTTAAAGCAAAGTTTGCAAATAAGATTCATTAATCAGACCCAATGCCTGAAAACTATTATTATGCAATTAGTTCATCCTAATCTAAAGAAGGAAATTGAAGGGTGAGGGGGAAATGGGGAGAGGGCGCTAAGGAAAAATTCAACCAAAATGAAGCTCTATTTCTTCTGGTATTTCAACTGCACAATATTCCTCCTAATATTTAGATCTCTTCTGAGAGCTGTCAATGTTTTCTTCATCTTAGGGCAGGGGTTCCCAACCCTCAAGCCATGACCAGGTACTGGGCCATGGCATATTTGGAACCAGGCCACACAAGTGACAGGTGAGGCTTTCCTGTCAGAGACATGTCTACCTTTCCTCATCTTTCTTCTTCTCTTTCTCTGAGTTATTGGTTTATGGCTTTTTAATATTAATCCCTTCCTTGAATTCAACTTGCTGATATAGAATCCAGTTCTGTGGCTTCTATCTTCATTTTGGTTGGTGATCCTCCTGAACTTTATTCTTTCCCTTAAATGTATACAGTCTTTGTTACTGAACTCTCATTTGCAGCTTTCATCTCTGTTCCATAATTGCCGCATGACCGTTGTTTCCCCCTTATTTCTGCTTCATCTTTTGGAGTTACAAAGATGAAGCAGCTGGCATAGCTGTTATCATGATATCTTCTTAACCTTTTGAACTTACAGTTCAGCAAACATGACCGGTGCTAGATAATACTTAATATTTTGAACTGGTGATTTACACAAGCAACTGGATGTTGCCCACAAGCCTACTCTAGTTGTCAACATGTAAATTGAGATGGAGAGATTTTAAGGGGAGGGAATGTATAAAGAGAAGTTATCTCTATCTCTAATGCAATACCTTCACATTTAAATTCAAGAAAACATTCAAGACGCTCATATAAACCAATACACTTTTAATTTATCTATTTCTCAACAAATGCAAGCATCTTTATGTGGAAGAATATTTAACATGGTGGAGCATTCAGTTCTCAACTAGTGTTCTGAAATGCTGCAGTCTAGATTTTGTATCCCGGCTAACTAAAGAGTAGTGAAATGGGTGCAGTCCTTACATTCACTATGAAGACGAGTTAGCTAAGGGGATAACCAAAATATTCCATTTTTAGAGAATGAGAAACTGACAGGCTCTTCAGCTCAAAGTTGGCTAAAACTAGGCAGGTACTCGACAGTACTTATCTAATAAGAATTTCTATTACTGTCTCAGATGAAGCCACCCTTACTCCCACTGTAATTGATAACAGGACTTTCCATGGCCTATGGGACAACTTGTCTTGGGTTTCTTAGGCTTGGTACTAAGTGGCAGTTAATTGGTGGATAGTAGAAACATTGGCTCTCTATGTAGTTCCTACAGTGCCTTCTAAGTATGCCTATTCTAGACTCATAGAAATCTCCAAGGATGTTATTTTCCAATTTCAAAATGCTGATATCAGACAAGGGGAAGAGGAGACATAAAAAAATGGGCTGGAGACCTAGAATAAGGGAGCCTGGATCTTTATGAAATCATTCATACTGCAAACTAGTGAATGGGCTGTTGCAGATTAAGTCAATTCCTTGTCATCAAAGGAATGAAAGTAAAAACGATTTGAAGTGAGAAGCAACGTTCCTTCTCATTTCTGTCATTCCCTGAGCAGAACAATAATGTTTTTATCAGCTTTTCCCAAGCCAAGTAGAAGTTTGTGTGCCATAATACAAGTATATAAGTAAATTGCAAATACGTGTAACAGTGATATGTTAATGTTTACATATTTCTTAATAAAAGTACAAAAACTAGGAAATATGCCATATACACACTTCAAGTGTTTTCGAGTCATTTCTGATGGCTAGAAATTATCCCCTGCAGTTTTCTACAGTTTTTCATTCCAATATCTCCAATAAAGATTATTTTGGTCCCTGCATGATCATGATCTACCATCTGTCATAAAACTATTTGTCTGGGAAAAGTTTCTGAACATCCTTTTGCTCTGATAAAATAACAAATGTACCTGAGAGCCAGACTAAATTGACCCTGTCAAATATTTTTCATGTTAGAAAAAAGCCACAGAAAATGGAGAACTAGATTAGGGGTGAAAATCTACCAAAAACTTACTTTCGTTGTTTAGAAAAGAAGACAAGGGACAGCAACACCATTAGGCCAATTGTTCCAAAGGCCATAACCAAAGGCCAAGGAATTTGGAATTCTGGAATAAAATAAAGAAACAATTAAAGATGTGACATTTGTCTCACTTCCCAGTTTTGTTTGTGTTTCTTTGATCAGCATCTTGCTGTTTCATGCTTGTTTAGAAAATATCTGTAAGTGATGTTTAGACTTTCCACACATGGCATGTTCCTAGTAAGTCAACTAGGTCCTTCATATTTAGATCTCCCAACTTGGTCCAGATAGATTGGATTTCAACGCCTACAATTTTCCAGTGACTGTGCTATCTGTGTATTGAAGTCTAACATTGAACAGAACCAGGCTGTAAGTGGCATTCCTTTTGCATGTGCACAAGGTGTCATGATCCACTACAAAAGGGATGGCATTTGTAGCACAATGATGCACACGGCCAATTCCCCCCCCCTT
>JANHFO010008615.1:196062-208931 GCA_032468095.1 Pareas carinatus | reverse complement strand
AAGGAAGGAAGGAAGGAAGGAAGGAAGGAAGGAAGGAAGGAAGGAAGGAAGGAAGGAAGGAAGGAAGGAAGGAGCAGCAGCAGCCTTGGACAGGGAGCGCCCGCGAAGCACTCTTCCCCCCTTTCATTCATTTACTGCACTGTTAACTGAGCCCCAAACTGAGCCACAGCAATGCGTGCCCGGGTACAGCTAGTTGAAAATAAAAAAAATACAAAAAAGAGAGAAAAATTCCCAACGCATATCATCTGAACAGGTAATATGAGAAAAGAAAAGAGGACTGTGACTTTAGGTCTTTCAAAGCTATTTATCTGATCAAAAATGAGCATTGTGAGCAGACACTGCTTAAAGCAATCTTAAAACTTGGGTTCAATATTCTGGCTCCAAGAAAAATGTCACCATGTTCTCTATTTTCCTAGCAACCTCACATATTGCCTCAGCTCTCAGCTATACTTAAAGAACCTCTTTGATATCTTAGAGGCCCTAACAAAAGTAGACTCTCCATCATTTTACAAACATCTGTGTTTCAACTTCCTTGTCTTGCCCTACCTACATATTTCCTAGCAAAGTTGCATTCCTCTTCGTTTCCTCCCCTCCCCTCCCTCTCTCTTCTGAGATTATTAATAGTCGGTTCAAATATTGAAAAAAAGCAACAAAATGTTCAGTCTGAAGGCAGACAATAATTTGTCTTGTGGCAGTCGTTCTGACTGAAGTCAAAATTTAAAAACATACATGGGATGACTATTTAGAGTTAACGAGTTAGCATTGTATGGAATTTTTGACGTGGACATATTCCAACTGGGTAAAATGATCAATATTGATTCTGCCCTGCGATTCTGGAGAAGTAGAAACTAAAGAACATGTTCTTATTCATTGCTCCTTTTACAGAGACATCCAAAACAGATTAATACTACCTCTGAGTAGTAGATATCTTAGTCGCCCAGATTTTGTTTACGGCCAAATGCTGCTCATAGACAAAGTACCATTTGTTACGGTGCACGTTGCCAGGGTTTTTTGTGCAGTAGCACAGAAGATCCATTGAACACTCATGTGCCAATATGCTGAAATACATACTTTGCCACTACAGTTCATTTAATTTTATATATTATAACTTTATTCACATTAATAGTTTGATGCCTTTATTTTGTTGTAATTTTAGTCATCATAGTTCATATAATTTTAGTTTTATATTATGATTTAACATAGGTTGTATCCTATATGTATGTTAGAAAGGAAAAACTTCCTAATAGTGAGAACAGTTAACCAGTGGGACAACTTATTTCAGAAAGTGTGGGTGCTTCATCACTGGAGGTTTTTAAGAAGAGACTGGACAGCCACCTGTCTGAAATGGTATACGGTCTCCTGCTTGAGAAGTGGGTTGGACTACAGGACCTCCAAAGTCTCTTTCAGCCCTATTCTGATTCTGATTCTGAAGTCCTGGATCTCACTCATCGATTTTAGCTAAATTGTTTCATAAATGTATTTCAACTCTGTCTTAAATTTTATTTTGTTTATTATTTATTTATTTATTTAATTTATATCCCGCCCTTCTCCCGAAGGACTCAGGGCAGCTTACAGGCACTTTAAAATACATAAAAACATACACCATTTAAAATATTATTAAAAGAATTAAATTAAGCCTGATAGTAAATATTTAAGAACCCCATCTCAAAACCCCAAAATTTAAGAACAGGAGAGCAAGGGCACAGCTACAACAGACCTACGAGATGAAATAGGTGGGTCTTCAAAGCACGTCGGAAGGTCAGAGATAGTATGAATTTCAGGGGGTAGCTCATTCCAGAGGGTGGGTGCTGCCACAGAGAAGGCTCTCCCCCTGGGGGTCGTCAGTCGGCATTGTCTGGCTGACGGCACCCTGAGGAGGCCCACTCTGTGGGAGCGTATGGGTCGGCGGTAGGTATCCATTGGTAGAATGCGGTCCTGCAAATAACTGGGCCTTATGCCATGGAGCGCTTTAAAAGTGGTCACCAACATCTTGAAATGCACCCGCGAGACCACCGGCAGCCAGTATCTGTATTGGTCTTTGTATTGGTCTTTGACTGCAATAAATTGAAATAAGTGGATGAGTTCTCCAAATTTTATTTTGTTTATTATCTGTATTGGTCTTTGACTGCAATAAATTGAAATAAGTGCATGAGTTCTCCAAATTTTATTTTGTTTATTATCTGTATTGGTCTTTGACTGCAATAAATTGAAATAAGTGGATGAGTTCTCCAAATTTTTCAAGGGAAGAAGAAAGTCTCTGACAATTTCTGAAGAAGCATCCAGGGACAGCTAAATCCAATAGAAGGATCTTCCTCAGTGGTTTCTTCTAAGCTCCCATACACATTTTCCTCTGCTGTAAATTTGCATGCTGCTATACTTCTCCTATGGCTCTAAATTAGTTTATTGCCTTCAGAACAGAAGGAAAAACTCTGGGACAGGTCATGTATCTAACTAGACATAAACACTGCAAGGAATTACTGCTAGAACGATGAGCCTAAATGTTTATATCAAAAGTTCTTTTATTGAATGATATAAGCCCACAAAATACCTAGCCACTTAACGATTACTGATGTGTCTTTTTAATTTAATTTGACATCCAATGCAGGAAGAGCAATCAAAGTATGCATTTAAAAATGCCTCTTAAACCACAAACATTAAAACTTGAGTCTGAAGAGGAAAACAGCTATTTTCTAAGAAAGGTCAATTATGAAACCCATGAGGAAATAGAGAAGGAAAAAAGAGAGAGCCCACAGAACAAAAGAAGGAAAAGGAAGTTAGAGGGAAGAGAGAAAGAAAGGAAGAATTGGATAAGAAGGCAGAAGAAGGTGTGAAGAAGGTAGGAAGAAGATTAGAAGGTGGAACAAGGAAGCTAAGATAATAATCAGAATGATACCAGAATGGGTAAAGAAGGATAGGAGGGAAAGTTGGAAGAAAGAATAAGACTTAAAGAAAGATAAAACAATCTAGGAGAAAGGGAAGGATAGAGTAGGAAGGCTAGGCAAATAAGGCAAAGAAGAGAAGCTACAAAGCCTGAGGATTAACATGTAGAAATATTGTGAGTTTACAGGAGGGAAAAGGCAGATGAAGAGGGAGAAGGATGGAAGGTAAGGAATTAGGGAAGAACAGGAAGGTAAAAAGGGAAAACAGAGAAGGGAATAAAGGAAGAAAGGACTTCTACTATCTATAATACTATAATAACAAATAATGGGAAAAACCACATGTGATTTCGTAAGGCTCGAAATCATAAAGGAGGAGGAAGGACTCAAATTTGAATGAGCCATATAGGTATGTCGATGATTGACGTGCTTGAAACTACAATGATAAAGAATGTGTTAAGAACAATGTAAATAATGTAAAATGTTGGAATGATCTAGAATTATTTATGAATAAGGAAGGAAGAGGAGAAATGAGGGATGTATAATACACTAAATGATTCAATGGAAAGAAAAAAAACCAAAAACCCCACTATGCATGTATGTAATGTTGATGTTTTTAAATTTGCAATTAATAAAGAGAATTAAAAAAAATTATGAACTCCATGAGGAAACTTAAAAAATAGCATTAAAATGGATCAAAAAGCAGAAGAATCATGGACACATGCTGCTTTTTGTACCGTTTTGCATCTCAAAACTTTCGTTTGTTAAAAAATGATGGTTTTGCAAATATTTTTCTGAAATATTTATTATAAAAAGAAAGATTTATTTTAAAAAATTGGAAGTTCTCTTTTAGCAAAAACTTGAGTCATATTTAAAAAATTAAGCTTTCTCCTTTCACTCCCAGATTCTGGGACAAACAGTTCTTTCGAATCTAAGGCTAACACCAACTAAGGCTGACACCAACTAAGAGAAGCAAATGGGACAACTGGTTCTGCTGAGGTGGTGATTCTGGGTCCTACAGTGCTTAAAGACAAGCTATACAGGTAGTCCTTGACTTATGACTGTAATTGAACCTACCTTTTGTACACAAAGATGCGCTAGGTCTTATTTTCAGGGGATGTCTTATTTTTCCACCGAGGTCGCTCAGAATCGGAAATCCGAGGCCTTATTATTGGGGAGGTCTTATTTTCGGGGATGCCTTACTTTCGGGGAAACAGGGTAGAACTATGTTCGTAAGTTGCGATCATTAAGGGGGTCGCCATGTGACTGGACCTGACTTTATAACATTTTTGTGGTGGTTATTAAGTGAACCTGGTGGTTATTAAGAGAATACCGTGATTATTAAATGAACTCATTATAACCAATGAATGTTTTTTGACAGAAACTGAAAATAAACACTAGAAACTGGCAAAAAACATTGAAAATCATGGTCACATGATTATGGGATGCAAATGGCCATAAAGGTAATCCAATTGCCAAGCTCTCCAAATGTTAACTAGAGATTTCAGCCATTGTAACTTCAAAATCAGGTCATGAGTACCTTTTGGGAGATCCATCATAATTTTGGTCTCTAAATGATCAGTTGTAAGTCAAATACTACATGTATTCCTTCATTTCTAACTTCATTTTTAAAATTTTGGTAAATTATTGGGCCAACTTGGATTTATGTGACATCAGTTATTGAACCCCATTCTATATTAGCTCAGTAGGCAAATGCAATATACAACTGGGAAATGAAAAACCTTTGTCAACAATGAAAAATGTTATCTTAGATCACCAGATCCTAACACTTTTGCTAAATATAAGTCCATTGTCAGAGATCATTTGTTCACTGGAGACACCTTTGATGTTCTACAGCAAATATGTAGGAGAAGCCAGCTCTAAACCAAATTGAAAGAATGGAAAAGTAAGAAGTGTACAAATGCAGATAAGAGTGATGGCTGGATTTGGAAAATCATGAAAACGAAAAGGACTCTAGGTGACATAATAGCAGTGTTTCAATATCTCAGGGGTTGTCACATAGAAGAGGGAGTCAAGTTGTTCTCCAAAGCACCTGAAGGAAGGACTGGAAGCAACGGATGGAAACTAATCAAGGAGAGAAGCAGCTTAGAACTAAGGAGAAACCTCCTGACAGTGACAACAATTAATCAGTGGAACAACTTGCCTCCAGAAGCTGTGGGTGCTCTGATACTGGAGGATTTTAAGAAGAGACTGGACTGTCTGAAATGATATGGGGTTTCCCTGCCTGAGCAGGGGGTTGGACTAGAAGACCTCCAAGGTCCCTTCCAACTCTGTTATTCTGTTATTCTATTCTGAAAACAAAACAAAAAACCCACATCAAACAAAACAGGATATGTAGGAAGTGGTTCCAGTGGCATTTCATCTCACCTTTACCCCTCATGTAAGAGAATTACCGGTACTTCATCTTTCGTGCCACAATTCAGTTTAACTAAATAGACTTAGGTGCCCTTGTCAAGCTCCATTCTTGTTGTCTTCTCAGACTGCCACATAACTGTTTCAAAATTTTGCCTGGCCATTAATGCTGATATGTCACAGTAGATAACGCTAAAAAAAACGAAATAAATGTAAACTGCCTTCATTTGTCCCATCAGCAATTAGCATTAATTAGAAATCCTGCCTTGTACTGTGAGAGTGTCATAAAGGCACTGATAAATTAGCCATCATTATTTAAAGCAAGTTGCAACCCATACTGGGACAATTTCCTTTTTAACTTTTAAAATGCAGGCTTTGTATTGAAAACAGTTGTTTAAAGTTGATAGTTGATTTTGACTTTGGGCTTTGAGAATTAGATTTGATGTGACTGAAGAAACATTGTGAATGTTAGCTATATGATTATGATTTACTTATGTTTCTATATGTTAAACTAAGAATATATGAGTAGCATTTGAATATTAATCATTAATATTTTAAAAATGCTCAGATATTTACTTAAATTTAAAGAGAAAATATTGTATTTTATACTTGTCTCTGTATTGAAGAAGCCAGAGGTCCTTTTTTGTACAATTTGTTTTATGTATCATTTTTATTTTTAAAATTTTTCCTTTTATCGCCTCCCCCTTTCCTTCATTACATTAGTTTGTATTTTATTGCTTTTATGAAAGTTGATAGCTGAATTGCTTTAAAGGAGAAAAACAACAGCAAGATACTTCAGTGACCAGAAAACATTTCAGCACCCAAAGGCCCTTTACAATGGGTTGTTTGTTTCAGACAGAGTGAATAATTTTAACCGCAACATTACACAATGTTTTCATTCCTTCATCAGGTTATACAAGTTTAAAACACAGTGACGGGCAAAGAAAATATAGAACTCACGGATCATTTGCTACTTTTACTCCCCATCACAATTCAGTAAACATTTCATTTGTATACGTGTTACCAGAACTTTTTTTTCTTCTGGGTTTCGGAAAAGAAAATGTAAAATGGCCCCTTTAAATTGCCTAAGGCAAGAGGCACTCTTGCTAGAGATTGTGGTCATGAACATCCAATATATCAAGAAGGCAAAGCAGTTGTTGGCAGCAGGAGGATAATATAGCCGCTGGCAGACCTTTTGGGTGTGTTTTTAGCTCAAATTGGCCCAGTTTATATGTTAGATTGTGCTGGATGAATGGTCTGAAATTTACATCAAACTGTAAGCTGAAAGAAAATTTGTATAAAATAATGTACTGTGGATACCTAGCGAAATTGTCAAAGATGTAATAAAGCTGTTTAAAATGTATAAATGTAGTTCTAAAGAAGGTACTTTTTATCATCTCTGGTGGACGTATGATAAAACAAAAAGAAAATGGGGCAAGATTTATTCTTTAATTCAGAAGATTCTAAAACAATATAACATTGAAATCGCATGTTTTTCTGTTATTATTGGACAACAAGCTTAAAAAATTGGAACGTTGGTATTATATATCGTATGTTGACTGCAGCAAGAATTCCATATGCACAAAAATGGAAAGATATGTCAATCCGCACAATGGAAGAATGAATGGAAAACTGATGGAGCTGGTAGAGATGGCAAAATTAACTGCTTTAATTAAAGAAAACATGTATCCCATTTTGTTCTATTTAGAAACCACTTCTGGACTTTATGCTTGAAAAAAAACCTGAATCTTTGATTTTGGGTTAAATTAGTCTGCTCTTATAACGATGGCTAGTATTTACTGAACATGTAAAGTAAAAAGTTGAAGTTGTAACTGTATTTTGTATTTTACTGCACCGAAAAAGATGGAAGTCACTGCTTTTTTTCTTTCCCTTTTACCTTGCACTCCCTTCCCTTTTCTCCCCCCTCATATTCCCTTTTTACCTTTGTTTTTATTTGTATTTTATATTATAATAAATTTCAATTAAAAAAGATAATACAGAAGAACTTTGGTGTAGCATCTTTTAGGATGTTGTTTCAACTTCCTGGTTTAGTTAAAGTTCTTAGATTGCTTCTCCAGTCACCCATCTAAATAATAACTATGATTCTTCTTGGCTTTTTCAAGATTAGCAAAAGTTGGCTAGGTGATGCCAAACATCTCACCATACAAGACTAAAAGTGCATCATACAGAAAGGCAACAAGGAGGCAGGAAGGCTTTGCAGCATGCATTTAACATAGTGTAAGGCCAGGATTCATTTTTACCAAAGGACATTTCCAAACTCAGCCTCAACTTAGAAGCACGAGGAAAGTAATTTCACTAGGGAAGAGTTTGTACTACAAATGCTGTTTCATGGGCAGTTGCATACGGAAGGGAAGCATTAGGACCATTGAGGAGGATGGGATATGAGAAGGTATCTAGTCCAATCTCCCTGATCAGTCCTGGATCAGCAAAAGTATCTATGACAAATGACCATCCAGCTTTGTATAAAGACCTCTAATGAATGAAAAGCATTGGTTTGGGCAGAAGGAATCCTGTAAACCTTAATTCTCCCAAATGGTTAAGAGCACAAAGGGATTTTTGACACTCTGAAGAACAATATATCCCAAACTCCCTGCAGTCCATCTTACCATAACTACATTTCTGCCAGGTGCTTTTAAGGAAAAGAAAGCAGATGAAAGGACAAGATTTTTGACCGGAGAGTGGCCATGCAATGATCAATTCAACTCTCCAAAAATGAATAAAAGTAACTTTAAAAATTGACTGAAAACCCACAAGATTAACAAACATTGCAGCAAATTAATGTTATCATGTTATGCTCTAGATTTCAGGAAAGGATTTTGTAATCTTGACAGGGGAGATTGCTAAATGCTCACAATGTGTGAGATGATATTGTTGATCTGAGATTTATGATAAGAACAGCTTTTAATATGTGAACTCAGCCAAATGTCCAAAAGGTTTTATTTTTGCCTTCTATGCATCACTCTCTGGCCATAAATTTAATGTAAACATTATAATTTTAAGAATTCTTTAATTGCCTGTTTTTCTTTTGTTTTTACCTGACAAATAGGATAGGACTACATAGTAATTGACTTGCTGTTTTGATCTTCAGCTGCAAATCAGCTTTAAGTATCCCCTAAGATTTCAGCTTTTTATATTCAGGGTCTTCCCCAAATACAAGTTTCAAATGCCTAAAAAAGATTGTTGATGTCGAGTTCAAGGAATACAAAGGTCATGTTTCACTTCCAATGACATTATAAGAAGTGCAACAATATATTCGATCTAAATCTGATTCAGTTCAAGAATGGTTCCTGGTCTCACTATTTCAATCCAAAGTTTCAGATTTACAATTAAAAATAGTAAAGAAAGACAATGAAATAAGTCTCCCTTGAGTCAAGCTTTACTCTTGGTGATTACATAGACTCAAGTTAATTCTTGGATGTGGCTACAATTACTTTTAGAGAAATGTTTTTTAATCTTCCCCTCTAGCCTACAATCCTGAGATTTTTTTTCACATTCTCCCAACTAAGTATTAGCCAAATGTGACCTTACCTCGTCTTTCAAAGATGGGCCAAATTTGCTTAGATGCTGGCTCCAGTAAGAGACACAAAGCAGTGTTTTTCAACCTTGGAAACCTTAAGATACTACACTGGCTGAGGAATTCTGGGAGTTGACATCCACGCAATTCAAAATTGCCAAGGCTGAGAAACACTGACATAGAGCAACTCATTAAACATTAGTACCCTTTAAACATGGTCAGAATCATCTGACCATGATTATGCATTGTAGTTTCAATTTTTTTTGGAGGGGATATTTGAAATCACCATCATGCCACCAGGAACACCAGTAGCAGCATTAAAAAGTTGGATAATGCTCTGTGGTTTCCTATGGGTAGCAAAGTACTGAGCTCCTAAGCTGCACGACATTGCAAACAGCTGCTGTGCTGATCACAGCACAACTTTGACAGGTTCCATCTGCAAATAATGGTTCCATCTTTGCAGAACATATTAGCAGTAGCTTAAATGTGACTCAGCTGCCTTTTAACTTTATTATCCCAGGCAATTTTCATTCAATATTAGAAAACTCATAGTAGAATTTCTTCTTACTAGCAAGAATTCATTTTTAACAATCTGAACATTTTTAACATAGAGAAAATGGCAAGAGCACATTTACTTTGGGAAAAAATATATTAAATCTAAGTACAAAAATTTGTAGCACCCTTGAGAACTGAAAATTACACTGGATGCCTAGAGATTAAAGAACTTGTTTGTCAAATCTGAGCTTGACATTTTGAGGCATTTTCTGCATTTTTGGAAAAATTCAGCAGTCTCTAATAATAATATTCAGCAGTCTCTATTCTAATAATAAAAGTGGTAAAAGCAATAAAAGAAATTGTTACGATGCAAAGCTATCAAAATGGATGCAATTTAGTGGGAGGCATTGTTTGCGCATATTTTTGCATATTTACTGTATTTAAGAACAAGGCTATAGTTTAGTTAGTAGCAACTTTGAAGTTTGAATTCTATATATGTCCAGTTTAAAATGTTGTCTAGGGGTAAGAGATAAAGACTAACGTGGCACATACAGGTTGGAAAGCTCTGATTTTAACAACTGGATGTGATATTTTCCAAATTAGAAACCAAGAAAAATGTTTATTTTTCTTCCCAGCAAACACCGGTTTAGTTCAAAATCTACTTTACATCTGATAAAATCCAATTTCACATCTGGAGTTCCTCCTTCATTTAATTTAAGAAGGCAATATACTATAGTCATACCATAGACATTTCCTAACTGTCAGTTACTTTTAACTGGCCCTTCTCTCAGGAAATTTTGTGGATTCTAGCTATTTTGTCTGAAGAAGAAACTTTGGGAAGCTGAAAACTTAAACTAAGCTCTAGATTCTTTCCCCAAATTGTTGGCTTTAATTTCTGAAGTGGCAAAAGAGATTAAATTCAGAAGGAGTAATAATAACTATAGAATTTACCTATATAAGTGATTCTTGATGATGACAACAGGAAAAGCTCTTATTTTGAAACCACACAAGCCCATCTTGTGGATTCTAAGAGGCTTTCTTTAAAATGTGTGCATGTATTCAGCAGTTCGACTCCCACTAGCTCAAGGTTGACTCAGCCTTCCATCCTTTCAAATGAGGACGCTGATTTCTGTAAACAGCTTAGAGAGGGCTATAAAGCACTGTGAAGTGGTATATAAGTCTAACTGCTATTGCTATTGCTAAGAGAGCAAAATAGGGTGTCCCATCTTTACTCTGCAGGATCGGCCTGTTAGATCCTGTGATCCTGTGTCACTAATCCAGTGTTTTTCAACCTCGGACACTTTTAGAAAAGTGAACTTCAGCTCCCAGAATTCTCCAGCCAGAGTTGCATTCCATCTTTTCTTAAAGAAGCAAGGATTGAGACTAGACTATCGGTCCTTCTGTCTGGTTCCAGGTAAGACTCTGGTATCTAAATTTTCAGTCTTTAGATGTGTATGTTCTTCCCCTAAGCTTTCAACGTAGCTAAACATTTCATTATAAAACTTACTAAACTCACGAGTGCTGGCAGGAAGTTCAGGTTCCTTCTGTATCTACTTTCTATAATAGCAGATCAGGAAGGATTAAAACAACATCTGTTTTAGTCAAGATGTCCAAAGGCAGCGTTCTTTTTCTTAATGATGTGCTCTTGAAAAATCCATTCCCTGTCCCAGCGATGAATTATTACCATCACAAGGACATCATGGCAGCCTTATAATTGGATCCAACTTTGTTCCAGATTTAAAACAAAACAGCATGTGTCCAGCTGAGATTTTTTTTTTAAAAAAACTATTATACCATGGGCTGTTTCCCAAGCTTATGTTCTCCACTTTCCTCTACAAAGTGCATTAAGTAATCCACTTTATAGGGAAAATTGGCTGGAGGAATCCGTACAGAGTACAGAAAGCAATTTTAGGATATTCTGACTTATTCTGTAAACTGATTTTAATGAAATCTTCAACTATTTTCATATAAGAATAAGCATTTCATTTATATCAAGGGCATAATTTTTCAGGCTAGTTTTGTTCTTTGAGCAATATGCTAGACCAGTGATGGTGAATCTTTTAGAGACCGAGTGCCCGGATGAGTCGCAGCTCGTGACATCATCGCCTAGTGCAACTACTTCTTTCCGAGCATGCAAATCTGTGCTGTTATTCGATGCTCAGCTCTGGGGCGATGCTGGGGCAACTTGGCTCGCGGGCCAACAGAGAGGGCTCTGAGTGCCCGCTACGGCACGTGTGCCATAGGATCGTCACCACTGCATAGCTTCGTCACCACAAATCATCCAAACAGTGATTTGATTTAATTTAATATTAACTGAAATGCAATTAAAAGCAATAGATCGCTGCCCACACATTTGGGATTCTGAATATCTGAAATGTCTTGATATAAGACCATGTGATATGGAGAGATCAAAATACATTCTCACTCACAGCACAGGATGACCAGTTCACATACACATTTGATGTTCCTGACAAGTGACCAAATGTGGGAGAAGCTTTTGTCTGAATTAATGTTCGCCAAGACTCTCTTCCAAACATGAATTCATTTTACATTACTTCATATCAATGACTTTTCATCTTCCCTAAGCACAATGTCTAAGAGCTATGAAGCTTTTAGGGGTCTATAAACATGTGCTAATTAAACAACAATATGAAAATATTAAAAGGAACAGTAAAATCAAGATTTGTATAGTTTAAAATTAAATACGTCTAAGATAATATTACTACTTCATTAGTTTTATTTGAATTTCCAAACTGGAAAAAAAAATGTGATTGCTTGCTTTCAAATGCACAAACCAGTCAGTTGTCACAAAATAGTCTCATAATAGCAGCCAGCAAAAAACTAGAGAATGAATGAGACCCTACAAAAATAAAAGTGCCTCCCGAGGGGAGGGTTGTGTGTCTTAATACATTCCGGTAAGAGGAAAAAAAGATAGTGGTTGTAAAGGCCCAGTTGAATGCTTTTCCTTTCTGACATGGCTGCAGTGCCAACTGCTGCACTAACTGTAGACGGATCTGTACATCAGTTCATAGAAAATGTTCTTCATCCTTAGCAATTGTAAGTTCTGTGTGGACTTCAACTCTCCGAATTCAGAGAATTGAAGTCCACCAATGAGCTACTTCTGCCTTCTAGACTCAACAGACAAACCATTCTGATCTTGCATGATTCAACCAAAGTCTTCCTTAAACTCAATCTCTCACTCAATAACAGCAAAATTTAAGAACAAGCTGCTTCCTCACTCTTATCAGGAATTTGCCTGAGCCAAAGAACTGATGGAAAACTTTGCTACCGTTAGCACAGCAGGGGTGGGTAGGTGCTATTTAATGAGCACTCACCTCACAGAATAGATAGAATATTTATTGGCCAACTGTGGCTAGACAGACAAATAATTTCTCTCCAATGCATAAGCTCTCGGTGTACATGTAAAAAACCAAAGTAATAGTAATTATAATTAACAACAACAACAACAACAACAACAACATCTGGATAGTAGATGTGGCAGTGCCTGGAGTAAGCAGAATAGAAGAGAAAGAACTGGAGAAGATCACAAAATACAAAGACCTACAAATAGAAATAGAACGACTCTGGCA
>JANHFO010008615.1:177343-188315 GCA_032468095.1 Pareas carinatus | reverse complement strand
AAACAAAATCCTCCCAGGTCATAGAAAGCACATTATCTTACTGTTAAAAAGCCTATTACATTTATAAGCAGGATATACTTTTGGGAGGAACAAATGGTATCAAAAGATGCTTACATCTTTGATTCAAGAACGATGCAAAAGAGATCATCTGTTGCTACTGTCCTTATACAAGTCCAAAGTATGCTTTCCTTAGCTCGCCATCTGATTTCCTGACCTGTTCACACAGGCACAGAGGTTATAAATACTGGTCTTATTCCTCTGCTATTCTCCTTATTATTACAACTATCAAAACTTTTCTGTAAAAGTTCATCTATCCAGCTGTTTATCAAGTGGTTTAGTACAGCAGAACTTATTTCTAACAAAGAATTTCATTGTAAATTAAATTGTTTTAGAGTAGACTAAATTTATCTATTGCTTTTACAATATTTGCTTACACTGAATTTTCTAGACCTGGGTTTCTTCAGTGTTCTAATTTATGTAATCGACACTTTTGACAATTAAAACGTAAAACATGCATATTTGGGTGTAAACTTTCTGATGCTATATCCATAAGACAATACACAAGACAACAAATGGAAAATTGTCCATAATTGAAGGTTTTAATCTTAGTAACGTATTTCCCAAAGCTTTCATATATTTTAATGCTAATCTGCTTCCTCTTAATAAAGATAATTCTCTATTATGGATGTTCGGTTCTAATTAATAACATGCTGAGTGACAGGTCCTTTCAGATAATAAGAAGAATAAGCAATGGCCACCCGCAAGCCTCTGTAATGGTATCTACACATCAGATGCGCTGGTGACAAGTAGATGCAGATTTGGATACACTGATGATTTGGCCATAGCCAAGAATCCTTGTACAAGAAAAACACAAGGAGGTGGCTGACAGTCGCCTGTCCAAAGACCCTAAAATCTTGGGAAAATTCTTCACTGACTGGAGGTTCACTCCCAACACCAGCAGAACAGTAACTATATGCTTCCACCTTAAGAGGAAACTAGCATATGAAGCCCCGAAGGTCTACTTAAAGAACAACTTACTCCCCTATGATCCCCATCTAAATTACCTTGCAGTAACATAGACCGGACTCTCTCCTAAAAGACATACCTAGAGAACAGGGTGGCAAAAATCAATACTAGGAACATCATACCCCAAAAATTATGTGGAACTAAATGGGGAGCTTCAGCTGTCACCCTCAGGTCACCAGCACTAGAGTTGGTTTAGTCCACAGAATACTGTGCCCTTGGATGGCTTAAGAACTGCCATAGAGATAAGTTAGATGCTAGATTCAATGATACTATGAGGAATATAAGTGAATGTATTAAAACCACTCTGACTTTCTGGCTTCCTGTTCTGAGTCATAATATTGCCAACTTTACGAAGGCAAGATGCACAAGTGAGAATACAGAAAAATGTACAACTCACTCCTACCAGTGCATTACAACCTTCTTCATTTCTCAGCAGGAAGTCTCAAATTCAGGGAGCCCCCACTGGCACTTGCACAACATCGGTCCAACAACCTTAACACTGATCCCCAACAGAAAGTCCAATGAGTCGCTGAATGCCCAGTCATAGAAAGACATATTTTTTTCAAATTAGGCATCTTTTTGAGGATTTATTTTTCCATCGTGCAAGTAAAAGAAAAAAAACCACACTTGTTGCTTCTTCATTGAGTGCTGATGTCCTCCCCCCACCCCTTCTGCTTTTTTCCATGTCCTTTGAAAAAAGCAAAGAGTATATAAAAATGCAAGAAAACTGGCATGAAATCTTTAGGGTGGAAAAGAGACAGGGAAGAGGCTGATGGAAAACAAATGTTTAAATGAATTTTGCCTGGTCTTTATTCCCCTCCCAAAATAAATTTTTATTTATTTATAAAATAAAAAAACACATTGTAAACATTTCAGCAAACATCACTCGAGTGAGTATACAATTAGTCATATTTGGTATTTTTCCATAAAATCTATTTTCTAACACATTTAAATTCCTACTCCTACTCTTTTCTCTTTAATTTTGCCTGGTCTTGAATATCTAAACAAAGATGGTGCAAATACTATTTTGACAGTGTTGTTCTCCCCCCCTTTCTGTATTAATATGTACATGCTTTATTGAATGTATTCATTTCTCAAGATTCTGGAGGAATCTTGCAAGGAGTTTTGCAAGGAGGAAAAGTAAAAAATAAATAAAACTCAGCATTTGCAAAAAGGCAAAAAAAAAAGGAAAACATATAAAGTACTTATCCTCTAGAAAAAAACAAACTGACCTTTTTTTAGCTTTGGGTGGGTGGGGGGAACAGAAGGAAAGTAGGACCTACTGAGATGAACAGAAAAAATGCTCCAGTGATTGTCCATAGCTGCATTCTAGAAGAATCTTAAATCCAAGTTCTTTTGGCTGGAGACTACTGTGGAACAAAAGAAAATCCCTCTGTTCCAGGAGAATTCAACAGCTGAGAGAAGAGGCACATGTCCTGCAGGCATCAGTTCTGAACTTGAAAAATGGCATGCATATATGGCCAAGGTTGCTTTCTACCAGCGATAAGTGTTTATAAAGTTGCTCCCACCTCTGCCTTAATCTATGAGCTGGAGATGCTCTGAAACGTAGGAAATGACCCAACATAATTTCCCTCGAGTTACAACTGTCATACCAAGGAGACACAGCAAGAGTAAACAGGAAAATAACTCTTTCCACAGCCTATTTTCTAGCTTGTAAAATTGAATTCCGATCGATCTGTGTTCAGCTGCTTCTGGCATTCTACCTTGGGTTTGGTTTTGATAAGATTGTTGGCTCATCTTATGTGCTGTTTTTCTTTTGTCTGATTGTATTTTTAATCAGCCAACTAAACTGAGTAGTCTTAGTAACGAATGAACATAACTAGATTTGGATCCTTCAGTCCCATTTCTTTGTTCATCAATAATAACTTAAGAGAAAGCAGCACTGGCTTTACAAGAGGGTTCTGGCAAATTGGTAAAAGATAAGAGTGACGATGAGTAAATTAATTGTTCAGGAGTCTATTTCTTTATAAACCAAAACGTCTGTGTGTGTACGCATGCACACACATGTGCACTAGCATCTCTATCTATGAAGGTTTTTTTTCCCTGCCAAAACTGCATTAGGTTGATTTTAGAATCAGTTGAACAAAATATTCATATAAGCTGGTTAACATATGGCCCTTAACCATAAACCACCATTTAAAAATCACATTGGCTAAATTATCAGAGCACACAAATCTACAAACAAATGAAACCATATTATAACAAGCCACGCTAAGAACGTGAAACTGGCCTTCTCAGATCAGGCCAAGGCCACTTAGTCCAGCATTTTTGCTCCTTACAGTAACTAACCAGATGTTTTCATCCAGCTTGCAGGAGAGGGAAGGAGACGTATTTCTCTCCTGTTCTTGTTCTGCAATTGACACTGGGAGATCTGTTGGTCCAACCTGAAGGTAACTTTGATGATCATGAATATCAGTCCTTGATAGACCTGTCATCCATGAGTTTATCTATTCTCTACTCAAGTTAGTAGTTACCACACATATTGTGGAATAATGAATTTCACAAGCTAAATTATATCCTGTGTGTTGTTTTTCGTGTATTCCACTTCTTCCAGTCAGCTTTACTGACTGGTTAAACTGTGGGTCATTGGGTTTTGAGGGACCAAGAAAACATACTGATTCTCCATGTCATGCATAATTTCATACCCCTCCATCTTATTCCCTCCTCAGTTCTTTTGTCCAAACTGAAGAGGGTTGGGGTTTTTTGTTTTTGGGTAGGGAAAGTGTTCAGATCTCTTGATTATTTTGTTTGCATTCTTCCACCTTTCCTCAGATTGCTATTGTATCCTTTTTCATGCATACCATTCATAATATTTCAGATGCAAACAAACCCAAAAATTGTAAGTAGGAGATTGGTAGTTTCACTTCGTCCACTAAATCGTTTGGCAAAACTCTCCTGCTTGAATCTGCCTACTTGTTCTTTGCTCCAGTCACAAAGGCCCAGCTGCCCCTCCTCTGAGGCTCTGTTGTCAGCCAAACCATAAGAAATAACTGCTTTAAGATCTAAAACAACAGCCAACAAAATGCTGTCTGTTAGAGCAATAGTTTCAGCAAATTAAGAAATTCCTGTTGTTCCCGAGTGGCATTTCACATAAGTAGTTTATTGAACACAACCTGAAATTAGAACCGTTCTTTCCAGGAAGACCGAAGCACTGTAGAAATCAAGAGTTTCAACATGTCGCGAGTGAATTTCACATGATCTGATAACATACTGCCACCATTAGAAGCTGTTGCCTGAACCTAAGTAGCTTTTGCTTAACTGACAAGGGAACTTGCTACGGAAAAGCTATAAAGAGGAAACAATTTTAGGATCAATAATGAGGCCATTTCTCTGTTCAGTTAAGCAGAAAATTATGGCCCTGGGTGAGCTTTCACATTTCATTTTATCTACAGGCTCCTTTTCAGTGCTTTTCACCAAATGCAATTTCTACAACTTTAAGAGCCTTTCCTTGCAGATAATTAACCCAGAGTACCCGGGTTACTCTAATGTGCATCTTGGTCGATAATACCAATTGATAAAATGAGGTCAGAGAGAATGGTGCGAAACAGGTTAGAATAACTTTGGAAAGTGTTAAGAGCACAAAATCTAATTTAATGGTGACATCCTGCCATTCCTTCTAGAACCAAACAATGTGAGTTTAGCAGAGTCAGGTAGAACAGCGTGTGCTGACCTGTTCCACTTGAAGGATTTCATATGTGTAAATGCCACCGTTGGTTACAATTTCCTTCACACTTAAAAAGAAAACAAAGTGCATAGGAAAATGGTTGGGATTTCTATCTATTCTGAGATTTTACAAGGCACACCATTCAGATATATGACGATGCATGAAAGGAAACAGTCTAACTAGAATTTAATATGTGATTTCTTTTTCTGTTCATGATATCCAAACAAAACCCCTTTCTGCAGTTAATGGAACTATGTATATAATTAAGTTTCAAGAATGTACCAATTTTATTTGGCTATATAGTTGCTGATATTTTAGCTTTTCCTTTGAGAACCCAATATTGCAAGATTTCCCAGCAATACTAAATTATAAACCTAGCTACTTGCTTGACGGAAAGGGCTGGCTTGTTCAGTCCAGAACAGGATGCACTATTATGGTACAATTCACTGCAGCATAAAGAATGTGCTGATTAGCCCCAGGTCACCCTCATCGGAAGTCCATAAAACTGGAGATCCAGCACAGTCTGGTGAACAGATTGTACTGGACAAATCTTGGCTCAGCTGCAAGTCACAGTCAGAAAAGCATGGGATATATGGGCTTCTGATGCATACCCAACCAGACAGCTTTGTACAATTGCTCTCTGCTAGCCATGGATCAGTGTTCTCAACTTTGGCAGCTTTAAGAAGCATGCTGGCTGGGGAATTCTGGGAATTCTTCATACCTCTTAAACCCGCCATGGTTGAGAAACACTGCCATCACTTGTCAGGAAATTCCACTCAGTTCTAAGGATAAAAAAAAGGAAGAAAAGAAAAAAGTTACTGTTGAAACAGCTGGGCATGTTTAGCCAAAGTAACTTAATGAAGACAGCTAATAGTAATATGACTCATAGGAACTATGCTTTTATCTGTCAGTGTGTCACACATTTTATTTTATTATGTCTTCTCACTGTGCACATATATCTATATATACACCTATAACAAATAGCAGGATTCCTGACCTACAGAACTAAGAGTATTAGTCTCTCTTGCAAACAAAGCTAAAATGCCCAATGGAGAAGGATCGCTGCCTGTGATTTCAGCCCGAAATTATTTTCCAAACTTTTCCAAAGTTTTGTTCACATGAATTTTGTGTTGGAAGGAGGAAAACATTTTAAAACTGAAACAAATAAAGATTACTCCAGTCTGTCTTAGCACCAGGCTAGTGATGAGATGGATGTGATAACTGGAGAAGAGGTCTCCAACCTTGGTCCCTTTAAGGCTTCTGGACTTCAACTCCCAGAATTCCTCAGCCAACATGACTGGAGAATTCTGGAAGCCCACAAGCCTTAAAGGGACCAAGGTTGAAGACCTCTGATCTGGGGGATACTTTCCTTAAAAATGGTTAATAGAGTGCCTCCATGCTGCCACAAGCAAAATGTGAGGATGAACCTTGAGCTGCCAGAAGGGCTTCTGATTCTGAATTGGAACAGGGGAATACATGTCTTCTCTACAAGTGGTCCTCACTTAACGAGCAGTCGCTTCATGACCATTTGAAATTACAACAGTCTCAAGAAAGGAGGTTGCTTTGTGACTTATGAAGCACTTCTGACCATCACAAAATGTCACCCGTGACTGCAATCTGGATGGCTTGGCAACTTGCTGCCACTTGCAACCAGTTGCCAAGCATCCCACAACCACGTGACCATCACGTGCAATCTTCTCTATCAGCCTCCTGAGAAAGTCGATGGGGAAGTCAGCAAGGAAGTTGCAAGCTGATGCTCCCACTGAGAGGAACTCCCTCTGCCCTCTGGGGGCTCCCAAATTTGAAAATATTAAAATTTTTTAGAAGGTTTAAAAGGGAATTAAGCATTAAGATAAATAAGAGAACTTAAGATGGAAGATATGGGGGGAAACCTGAATAGATGAATAGATTAAAAAGCATGTTAAATGAATATAGTGTTGTAACTCTGGAGTTTTACTGCAAATGAGGATAGAAGTTTCATTACCATCCATATAAATTTGAAACTGTTTTTTCTTTTTTCCTTTTCCCTCCCTTGTTATTGAGGAATGAAATTGCCATTAGATGTAGCTGTGAAATAATGCGATAAGATTGGATAAGCATGATGAAAGATGTTTGAAACGCATGCTCAGATGCCTGATGTCGATGAAGAAAATGTAACTATTTATTTTGTTTGTCTTTTTTGTGTTTGAAAAAAATAAAAAACTTTTGCCAAGAAAAGAAAAAAGAATTCCCCAGCCAGCCTGCTACAATGAATTCTGGGAATTGAAGTCCACCCATTTTAAATTGACGAAGTTGAGAAACAGCCGACTAGAGACTAAGGCAATTTGGAATTTTGCCAGATCATTAACAAGAGATTGGAATTTTGTTTATTTCCCCAAGATACTAGCATTTCTGTATTTTATAACATTCATACCTCTGAATTTTTACTTATTATTTCTGATTTAGCAGCTCTATGAATCCAAATAATAGCAATTACTCAAAATGTTGAAAATAAATTCAGATTTCACAAATTGAAAAAAAAACAACCCCTGTACTCTTTCATTTTGTTCTCATCTAGCAATTCATGCTATTTAACAGAATAATTTTTCTCCCTGGACTGCATCCTGCATCTTTTCCATCAGAGTGAACTCAAGTATAATATGGAATTATCACCAATCAAATTCCTTATTATAAACGACACTTTCCTGCACACACATATATATATATATGCATTTTCATCCAATTAAACCAAAAGTCTAATTTCTCCACAAGTGTTCATCAACTCAGATCTACAAAATCAAAGTCGCCTTCATTCAAAAATGTAACTTTTCCCTTTCATTTTTATAGATACACAGTTTTTAATTCATACTTTTATCCTTATACTGTAGCTTGCAAATTTTCATGTGACACCCTTAGATGAGCCTTAGGTTTTGATCTGTTATCCATCACTGTTTTGGTCAGTCAAGACTTTGTTTCTAAGCTCTAGAATTTTCTTCCAAGATATACCTATCTCAAATTAAATTTCTCCCAGAAGCACTTAAAATCTTCATTTTCTAGATTTTTTTTTATCTAAGTTTAATATTTTTGGAGGGTTTTGTTTTTGCATTGAACCTCTGGGGTTTAAGACTTAGAAGATCATATTTCACTCAATACAGCTATTTAACAGGGCTGGTGAGCTATTCATGAAAATATCTGATGAAAAAGGTTTTAAAGGCACTTTTTAAAAACGAATTTGAAATCAATTATGGTACAGAATGTATATTTTATGGTGACTTTCTTCAACCAGTTGCCTTTCTCTATATACATTTTGTAACTAGAAGTTTCCATCCTATCAGATCTGGAGGGTCCCATGTAGGGAGGGTGTTTCTTGTAAGATATATTGGAAAGCACCTGTCCTGTCCTAATCAAAGGGAGAGAGGAAGACACACACTGAGACAGTTGGGAATAACCTGTTCTACCACTTTCGCTAGCCTCTGAAATGTGACTGGAGAAAGGACTGTTTGAAAAAGCATGCTTGCAGGTGATGGGAGTTCAATGGAGAAGAAATATAACCCAAGCTGCATATTGCATTTGCAGGTAAGGAAAATACAACTGATTCTTTGTCAATAAGGAAAATCTAGTTTATCCCTCCAGGTTATGGTTTCATAGTGTCCCAGGAAAACCTTATTTATAGGTTGAACGCTTTGAATGGTCACAATGTGTTTACAGTACACTGTGAGTTTAGAGCCATTTATGCCACAGAGAAGAAAATTGCATTTGGCAAAGGCAGCTGTCTTTGTTTCGGCTGATGGTGTGAATAGACAAACAGGCTTCCTGCAGTAGAAAGATTTCTTAAACTAGCTTTGCTTCCTTGGGACCTTTCTTGTTTCTTTTGGTTTCATTAAAAACAATTTGGCACACAAGATGTAAAGCCAATACATTAAAAAAAATTCTAAAGCCTTAAAGAACTCTTAGGCTATAGAAGAAAAAAAAATTATAATGGAGACTTTTCCTCTATATGATTGACATTCATTCAGCTTCTCATATTCTTTCAAAGGCAGACATGCATTGTAAGGGAGAAACGTTGGCTAGACATTTTAATTAGTAGATAATTTACAACAGCAGAGTGGCCTCTCATTATTTACATGATTTATAAGCTGCTTCAGACTCAAGAGATTCTAGGAGAAATACAACAGCAACAGTTATATGAGCCAATCTAACACAATAAAATACAAGTAGTCCTTGCTTAATGATCCAGTGACCATTCAAAGTTATGATGGACTTCCCACAAAAGGGACTTATCATCTGGATTTGAAATTCCTTTTTTTGTAAATGTTTTTTTTTAATTTCAGACAAACAAACAAGTACACAATCATACAAACATACAATGATGGTCAAGGGAAAAGAAACCTCATATACAAGTGTTTAAGAGACCTAAAGATATTAAGCAGGTATAAAGGTAAAATCCATAAAAGATATTTTTACATCTCTATCAGCAATAGTTATTTAAGGAAGGAGAAGGAGATCTAACACAGATTATGTTTCTAACAAACATAGAAAAAGAAATATAACCTAGAGAGAAATTTGGATGTTAAATTTCCTCACTTTTTCTTGAATACACCCATTAAGAAAAGGTTGGGAACTATAGATCTGAAATTCTGATGGTTCCAGTCACATGATCACATTTTAGCCAGCATGTACAGTTGATTGCATCATCCAAGAGTCAGGTGACCATGATTTTTCATGGAAACCAACATTTACTTCCAGTTTCAGGGAAAGATGCCCACTGCATAAAAATGGGCTCACTTAACAACCGCCACATTCATTTAATAACTGCAGCTTAATGACCACTGCAAAAACAATTGCAAAATCAAGTCAGTCATGCGATGATACAGCAGGACTTATGACTGTAACCCCAGGCTCAATTATGGTTGTATATTAAGAATTACCTGTAAAGTCTAATACAAAATATTACTGCAGTCATTATATTACTGCCATCCACTGGGTAGACCAGGCCAAGACACCAGCTCCACAGGAGTTTTGGGACTGGCTATTATAACAGAATCTTGCAGGTCTGATTGTGCTGTAGTTCCTCCTCCTCCTTCATGTAGTTTGATGAAGTATCTGCCTAAGTCACTTTCAAACATCTGGACATTCTAAACCTATCCAATGTTTTACCCCTTGAGTTTACATATCTCAGTCAAGGTCATCTTTCTTACTGTCTATTATGTATCACATGTTTGGCACCAACAGGCATTAATCAGGTGCCAAATGCCTCCCAGAAGAGCCAAGTTTTACAAGTTACAAAAGGCCATGAATGTGGGAACCACCTTCATCTCAGAGGGTGAACTATTCCAAGGAGGACATGTCTGCTTTGGGGCCTCTTCCCATTATACCACCTGTTGGTTGGCTGATTGATTGATGTGCCATTAAATCAATGTACTCTCTTCATGATGTCACAAATTTTCTACAAGATGATTTATCCCCATTCTGGTAAGCAACATGCTTACCAGGTTGCCTGGCAAACACACGAAATACATTTTCCACTAAAGATTCTGAATGATCTTGAAGGTCAGCTCCACTAAAAGCAAATAACAGGTGAGTGACCATCTTCAGTGCTTTATGCTTTAAGTAAAGTTAAAATCGGTGTATTTTTGTACTGGGGCAAACACACCAGTATCTATAGCTTGCAGTTGCTTTTCCAGTAGAAAACATGAATCCAAGATAACCCTAAAATGCAGGTATAGCAACAAGTCCATTAAACCCTACCAAGAGTTGGTTCTTGATACAATTCCAGAACCAGCAAGTTTCTGTACATATAGCCACTCAGTCTTTCTTGGTTTGACTCTACGTCAGTGATGGCGAACCTTCTAGAGATTGAGTGCCATGAAAAAGCTTGGACATGCCGCGACTAATGAGTTGTGGCTCGTTGATGTCATCAGCTAGTGCCGATACTCCCTTCCGAGGATGCGCATGGCCCCTGTGTGTCTCGTGACATCATTGCCTACTCCTTTCCAGGCATGCACATGGCTGCTGGGGCAACTTGGCTCCTGTGCCGACAGAGAGGGCTCTGCGTGCCCACTGTGGCACATGTGCCATAGGTTTGCCACCACTGCTCTACGCCTATTTTCACGCCACTGCTATTCATGCTGTGCAGCATTCAGTTTGAAGAATCCTCTACAGCAGAGGTCTCCAACTTTGGTCCCTTTAAGGCTTGCTGGCTGAGGAATACTGGGAGTTGAAGTCCACAAGCCTTAAAGGGACCAAGGTTGGAGACCTCTGCTCTACAGGCTATTCAGTCTC
>JANHFO010008615.1:98102-111567 GCA_032468095.1 Pareas carinatus | reverse complement strand
TTTGCACCCAAAGATGCGCTAGGTCTTATTTTCAGGGGAGGTCTTATTTTTCCACCGAGGCCGTCCAGAACCGGAAGACCGAGGCCTTATTATCGGGGAGGTCTTATTTTTGGGGGATGCCTTATATTTCGGTGAGAGGCAAAAGTGTAAGTAGGTCTTTTTTTCGGAGGATGTCTTACTTTCGGGGAAACAGGGTAAGTATGCTGTGCAAGCTCAGGCCATTCCAAATCATTGAATAAACCAGTTAAACATATGAAAGCTTATCCAAATGTATGAAACCAGGTTTTTGAAGGGAGAAAAATGCACGGTTCTTCCAAGGGAGGAAGAAGACGGGCACGGCCTGCCTGTGGGGTTTCCAGAGGCAAACAATTCACAACAAAGAGAACACTGGGAAAGTGACTTTGGGGTCAACCAGGCAAGAGTCCATTCTCTCATCGCCCCACGGCGGGCAGCTGCTCCAGAAACGAGGCGCGTCCCGATCCAGCTCATTCCAGGAGCGCGTCGGGAGGGAAGGCCGCTCCTCCACCTTTCGCATCCAGCCCGGTTTCTCCGAGGGGGGGGAAAAGGGGGCCGCGGACTGGGGAGGTCTGGCCAGCGCGACTTTGCGGCAACAAGGAGGGAACCGTCTCGGGGCACATCCGGGAGCCGCGCCGACCCTTCTTACCGCCAAATTCTCCGCCTTGTCGCCAACGGTTCAGCCTCTCCGTTAACTCGGCGAGCCGCCGCTGCAGGACAACCACGAAGGCAGCCTCGGCCATAAGGAAAAACCCGGGCCGGGCTTAGCTTCAGTTACACGCGCGTCACGTGACCCGTCTTCTCTTTCCCCCCCCTCGCCGCCGCCGCAGCCACGTGACTCCACCCTCTATCACGTGGGAGGCTCGCGCCCAAGGTTTCGCTTGTTAAAAGTTTGGCGACGCGGCGTTGTTTTTTTTTTGTTTTTTTTTGAAGAGGAGGCGTCGGTTGCTAGAGATAGGAAACGTCTAGAAGAGCCAGTCCTTCTCTGGTTGCTCTCTCCTTAAACTTAGAGGAAAAAAAAGTCACGTGGGAAGTTCCAAAAAAAAAAAGGCATCAATGAAGAGGGCAGCGGGGTAAACCGGTTTTTTTGCCCAGAAATTTCACACACAGGAAGGAATCGAGCTCTAAACGTAGACATACCTTAACTCTCCTTTATGGAAGAAGGAAGAGAAAGCTAGCTTTGAAATCGTTTCTTGTTTTTTTTATTTTAAAATCAGAATGACACAATAACGAGATGATGCAAGAAGCCCTCCCAAAATAAAACGTGTTTTTATACTTCTTAATGTGGATCTTTTTCCAGTTCCCCCCCAAAAAAAATCAAACTTCCACAGAGGTCAACCAAATAACACTTTTGAATAATTGCAAGGCATGCACGTGCAGGGGGAATTGTAATAACTGAAGTGCCTGCTCCTTCAAGAGCTCATTAATTTTTCTTCTAGAAATAATGTGTAAAATTGTAGACTCATTGGGAAGGAGGAAAGAGGTATTGATGGGGGTCATTTTGAATAGAGAATTTGGAGGAGAGTTCAAGTAAGTCTCAGGATCCCCTAGAATTATTTAACGCAGAATTATAATAAAGTATAATTACGTCAGTGTAATGGTTAATGAAGGTGTTGATACTGGCTTAGCAAGTGCTAGTAAAATAACTGGATGACAGTTTTGAATTCTGCAGTTATTTGTTCTATATGTTATTTAACCTCAGCTGAGAATAACACTGAAGTGCATTGTAGGATTATCATTATCTGAGTTTCTGCTTGCTCGTAGCTTAACTCAAGTGTTTTGCTCAAGCAAAGGAGAGAGAAATTTCTGAGATGACTGCAAACAGGCCTATTTGGAGGTCAAAAAAGTCAAGGGCCTGGCTTGAGTCTGTTTGCTAGTGAATTTTAAAATGGTATGTAGTAGTAGATCCATTAATTTCCAGTCTTTCAAAAACTGAAAAGGTTTTTTGCTGAACAGTACTGGTAGTTCTTGACTTCATGTCCACAATTGGGACCAGCAAAAAACATTGCAGATTGTAATATTATTGGATGTTACAGGCTGTGGCAACTGATCAAAAAGGCGAGCATTTTGCTATGCGCCTGAAATGCAGTCGCATGAATATGTGTGTGCATGTTTACTATGGCCAGAAGTGCTTTCTTAAAAGGACTAGTATAAAGCAACCCTTCCAGGCCCATTTTAATTTTGAATGGTCATTAAATAACCAGACATAAATTGAAGACTAGCAGCGAAATTGTTAATGATCTATTGGTAATACTAATAAAGTCTGCCTAAGCAAAATACCTCTGATGAAAGTTATTTGTTAGCACATGGAATCCATCATTCTTGCTGAATTATACAACCTGATGAAAGGATTTGCAGAAATAGTTTTAGAGCGTCCAGTACTGACAGAATTGAAAACATCTCCCTTAACTCACACTATAGTGGAACTGGAAAGCTGTGGGGGAAAAAAAGTGTTTCTTTTTAAACTAGGGTTGTGCACATTTCAAAAATGACTCAGATCTCTGAACACAATTCTGTGATCACTGCTATTCATTAAAGCTGCCCAACCCTGAAAAAAATAACACTTCAAAAATTGCACTAGATTTAATAAGCATCATGGTTTTTTCAGTTGTATGTGAACATTTCTAAAAAGTTGGGTTTGGGTGTGTGTTTAGCGACTCTGGGAAGCTTACAGTATCAAAATGCTCAAACTCACCAAAAATAACCCAGGGTGCCTAAGGATAAATAATAACTCCACTTACCTGACCCAAAAGCTAAAGTAAACAGCCAGGTGTGAATTTTGACCAAAAATGGATATGAAATATCTCATAATGTTGCTAAAGCTGTATTTGAATACTATATATTAGTTCTAAGATACTTCACATTTATTGTTTTTCCATTTGTATTTTGCTATCTTTTCCTGATTTCATTATTTTTTATATTCTTTTGAAATGTAAAAAAGAATTAGTTTTTTCAACTGGGCTCTTTTAATTAATTGCGATTCTCATCTTAGGGTTAATCTGCAGACCCAAAGAAAAGTGCTATGCTTGTTGTGCAAAGTTTTTTTTTGTAATGTATACAGACTTCTTTTTTAAAAACAGGAAGAAAAAAATAAGGGATAGAAGACTCAATATTGAAATAAAATGTATTTTAACAATAATTATCTTCATTTTCCTACAGTATATTATAGAAAAGTATACAGCTTATAGTGTATTGTAATCAATACATTGATTGTAAAACTTAATGGAAATTGTGAACGGATTACAATAATATGAATTATTAATGTCTGGAGTTAAGAGTTGTTATATATATTTGATATTTAATAGTAATTGTGGCAAGCGCTGAAAATGTATTTTCCAAACGTATAGTATGTTAAAAGAAAAAGGTAATAGGAACTTGTATTTTCACTTAAAAAATTATGTTCTTTGAATGTTACTATATTGCAAAGACTTCCAGTAATTATTTTTAATTAATTCAATCTTTTCTTCATTCATTGATGGATTTCCATCTATATACTACTAAAACTGTCATTATAATGACCTTCAAAACTGTCATTATAATTAACCCAAGTATAGTGGGTGAAATGCTGCACCATAGTACAACTTTTCAACCAAGGTACCTCAAATAGGCTAACATACAGAATGTGTCCAAAATCTGGAACCCATGATTAATAAAGGGAATGAAATTTGGAAATTTTTTGAAAAACTATAGTTGCTTCAGTGCTACTGGCTGCTGAGGTCAAGGGATATTCATTTTCAAGGCTCTGTGACAATTTCTCAGTCAGTCTTGCAATCCCTTCCTCCCTGCTTGCTGGGAAGGAGGGTGGCAACTTTTCTGGCTCATGTCACCTCCTTACATACTCTTTCAATTTATGATGTCCCTTCACTCTCCTTATACCTCTGTGTTCCTTCCTTGATCCATGTGGCACCTCTTGTATATTTCCAACCCATGCCACATCCCCATGTAGTGTCTCTGATCTGTGCACCAACTTTCATATACTCCCAATCACTTCAAGGTACCCTTCCCTACTCATACCTCTGGCATCGTTTCGTTTCCATACCCTTGAAGTGTCCTCCCCAACCCATGTGGCACTTCTCACATAGCCCCCCCACACCCATCCTTCTTGATCCACACTGTTTCCCTCCCCATACACCCTATCCGACCTATACAGCAACTTTTGTGCACGCCCATGCACCCTTCCCGACCCGCACAGCACCTCTCATGCATCTCCATGTGCAATTCCTAACCTGTACCACTTACCTGTTTGCTGCCCTTGGATCTGCAACTTCTTGATAGCTTCCCCAGTTATCATATTTAGGGGATAGTAACTTTTGATTCACTAACTTGGGAAGAATCAGTTTATCTGACATTCAAAACTCTCACCTTATGATGAATATCTTACCAAAATGACCAATAATTAGATTGCATCAGTGTTAAAAGTTCAAGCAGATTAACAGATTCATTTTTAGAAGAAAACATGATGGAGAATGCTCATTTTTATAAAGAAGAAAATATCAAGGAAGCAGAGCTGACAAATAGAATAGAGCTGTAATGAAGCTGCAAAAATCTAGACGATCACTAGATGGCAGCAAAGAGACATATGAAACAAGCTTTTGCTGCCATGCTGTTTGAATTTTCAATGCTCACATGTGAGCTCTAATAGACCTCTGTAATATAGACTTGAATCTAAAATCCTGATTTCAAGCTGTGATTTTTACATTCTACTGGGTGATAGATATCTTGATGTCTTTCCAGGTTCTTTGGCTACAGTCCTGCTTTCTCCCCAGACATTGCCACATAGGCCCACTTCCTCCTCAGACATGCTATCATAAGCCACCCACGGCCTATAGCTTGCCTTCCCACCGGTCTAGTACTACTGTGCCCAGTTCTTTAGAGAGGCAAGGACAGGATGATGGCAGACAAAGCTGACCAGGGACCAGACTGGAGGAAGTCACATTAGCTTGAAATACCAGTAAGTGTCCCTCTGATTCCATCCACCTCTGGTCATCGAATTTCACTGCCACTGTAGCTAGTACCAAAATGTCACATCTTACACATCTTGTGGTTATTCCTGCATGCTGTCAGATTAAGGGAAAATTGGTTTTAACATTAGTATAGCCACATATGTCTTAAAAGGGCTGGAGATGGAATGAAGAAAATAACAAAAGGATTTTACAGGGGGGGGGAGGTAGTTTAGGTAATGATTGCACCATGGTTAGGTACAAGTAAGGAAAAATGTAACAAGAAAACCTAAGTTTATAAAATTATGTATGGAAAAGTCTAGTGATTACTTTTTTGGAACAAACCAAATGAGTCAATAAGAGGATAGGTCAAATGTTCTGTGCACATTTGTTTTGAGCATTGTGCAAATCATCTGATTTCAGGTGATTATGGTTTGGATTTGGTCCAGGTATGGACCTAAATCGGGGTTCCCTCAAAGTGGTCACATGGACTCCCAAGGATTTGTGCGACTATCCAAAGCCAATGTTAATATTAGGATTATTCTTAGTTCGATTAGTTAAAGTCGCATGGGGGTTGTTGAACAATCCGCAACTTCATGAAGGGGACAATGAGCTGAAGAGTTTGAGGACTCCTGTCCTAAGTGAAGCTGCTTTCTTAGGACTGAAATTTGAGTGATTCAAGAAGTGGAGATATAGCGTAACAGCAAAAAAAGGACACCAGCAGCCAGGGGACAAAAGGGAAGGCACAGTGCAGATTTGTAGGTAGGCAGGCTGGTAACATATGTTTTGCTGGGAATCTGTTCCTTTCTGGTGAGGCTGCAGTATGGAACAGGTGCACAGGTCAGTACATCAATGGTGACTGGATAAGGGAAAAGATTGGGTTGGGGATGTAATAAAGGCAGTGAGATGTGTTGGGCTGGGAGAAGCAGAAAGGGAAGGAAGTAGTTGGAGATGCACGAGGAATTGCTGAGAGGCAAAGTACATTAATCTTTACTTCACACACTAGTGTGTTTCACTCACCACATAAACCCCTCTGGATTTTGTCCTGCTGTGAGGGAGATGAGTGGCTTCTATATACATAAAATAAAATAAATTTTGAACCATCTGAAATTCAAAGCAAAATAGAATATTCTCAGTTTCTGTCAAATTGCAGACCATTCTAAGTCTCTGGGCTTAGGGTCTTGAATGAAATGATTTATTATAGATTCTAAACAACTTTTATCTAATAAAGGGGAATATTTGTAGCTTGGGGTTGAAATAAAGGATCTTTGGTGCTCTCTGAGCTCAATTGTTTTCTTGCAAACATTTCATTATCCCAACTAGGTAACATCATAACATGACCAAGGACCCTTCAACTATTTTTTTTGTTTTGTGTAGAAACCTAGCCACAGCAAATTGCAACAAGGCAGAAAATAAAACATGAAGCCAGTTTAGCCTGTTTTTTTGCCTTTAAAAAGGGTTTAAGCTGTAGAAAAGGGAATGCTTCCCAGGGCATGAAACTAAAGTGGCAGTTTTTAAATAGCGAATTTCCTATTCGAAAGGCATAAACCATCAGGCTTAATGGGAAAGTGGACAACTTTTAAATTTCAAGGTTCACTTTTTTTAGCTTTACCTGGGAATTCTAACCCCAACTCCATTCATTTCAGTGGTTCTCGGGTTATTGCTCTGCACATGTGTATTTGTTTATTCTCCCTGCAAAAATGACAACAGGGTTACTTCCAAGTGATCTGCCCCATTTTATCTTACACTCCGAGTCAATCCATGATAGGCAAGAAACCAACTTTCTCTGCTGTCTGTACTAGCTTCCAACGTATTCTTTCCTGGGAGTAAGCTCCATTCAGGCAAAATCGGGTTGACTTCCTTTAAAGTCCCCTCATCCGTGGCCTGGAAGCTCTGTAATCCTTCGCTCAGCTCCCTATAAACCACGGGCCCTTCCCGCGCCGTTTTGGCAAGGGTTAAAGAAAGCGTCAGGGCCGAGCCCCTAACCCTCCCCCGGCCTCAACGGAGATCGGCGGCAAAGCCTTTGCCAGCGGGGCGCGGTTTCTGTCCAGCAGCATCGCGCAAAAGGGGGTTGGGCAGCCGCCGCCGCCGCCGCCGCCTCCTTGTGCTCCTCAAGGCCGCCGCCGGCCCAGCTCCTTCCTCCTCGCCCCGCACGCCGCACGAGCTCGGAAGATGGCGGCTCACCATCTCCTCGCCCGGTTGCACCGCTGCCTCTTGCCCGCCGCTTCCCGGTGGGGGTCCGGACACCGGACGGCCCCGCTCGCTCTCGGGGCGCAAGCTAAGGTAAAGCGGCCACGTCGGGAAGTTTGGGTTCTCGCGGCTGGGATGAAACCTAGGGGCTTGCAGCGTCGTTTTGGCTCATGGTCGACCCTGATCCGATACTGGTAGATTCGGGCATCCTTGACCGCGTTCATGGCTAGTGGACTTCTTCCCGGGTTGGGCCGAGGGCGCCCGCAGCCACCCGTTTGGGGATCCCTTTTTCTCTGGCCGGGTCTCTTTAAGAGCGGCTCGATCCGCAGCATTTGGCTGGGGGTCAAGTTCAGCCGCGCTCCAAGAAGAACCCGAGCCTGGTCCGGCGGGGTCAAGCCGCTCTCGCAGGCAGAAGAGCCGGTTAGACCTCTTGGCAATCGCGGCTCGCCCTTCTCCGCGTTCCGTTGCGCCCTTCTCTTGGTTGCGGCGCCGACTCCCCCGACAACCAGTTGGGCCTGTTTCGTGGGCTCCCACCAGGGTCGGGTCTAGCCCCAGGGCTCTTTCCGTTCCCCCACGCAAGGGGAACATTTCAGCCACGCCAGGGCAGGAAAGGTGACCTCCGGGCTGCGGCCGAATGAATGGCGCGCCTGCATCCTTTCTTCCTGCCTGCTGGCTGGAGAGGTCGGCGCATTACGGGCGGCGCGCGCCCTTGGACAGGGCTGCCGAAAAAGCGGAGTGCGCGCCCACCTGACCTTGAGGAAAAGAAATGGAGCCTTTTCAAGCCCTATTTCCGCAATGAATGCCTCATTTACTTAAACGGAGGAAAGGGAGATCCGGTGGTGGGCCCGGGAGATCCGGTGGTGGGCCCGGGCGATCTCTAATAGGTCGCTTTGAAGCCACCGGAATGGTAGCTTCTTACTGCTTGATTCTGCGCATGGCTTACTCGGAAATAAGGCTTGCGCCTCTCAAACGGCCTTTCCCTCTTCGAGGCCTTACCTGTCTGGACAATGGAAGTTCTTAAAAACACCTGCATTTCTCCTGGCAGGAATATTTATTGCAGGACTTTTATTAAAGCTGTGGTTTGCGTGACAGCTTGCCCTGGACTGTGGCGGTGTTTTCCAAACTTGACAACTTTTTAACAGGTGAGAATTTCCAGTCTCAGAATGCTGACTGGGGAATTCTGTTAACTGAAATCCTCATCTTAAATGTGCCAGGTTTGTAAAATGCTGGGCTGCCATATCTGAGCTGCAACAGTCTGGATGACCACAAAATAAAGAAAATTAAATTCTTGCTTGATGAGTGTGCCTCTAAATCTGAGTGTGTTAAGAACTGCAGCTGCTACAGGTTCCTGGTGCCTACTGAAATGAAAAGGGTGGTAATAAACGTTCCAGTTCAGGTGGAAGTTCTGAAAAGAAATACAGATATTCGATGACTTACTGCTTGCTTAGCGACCATTTGAAGTTACAATGGACCCCCTCCCCAGGTACTTACCTGATTTTGAAGTTCTGATCTCCTACCTGCAGTCATGTGACTGCATTTTGGGCCCTTGGCAACTGCCCTCCCCCCTTTATGGCTATTTGCAGTGCTCCCCTGGTCACGTGGCCATAATTTACAATGTTTTTGACAGAAATGGGAAGTAACTGATTCCCCCCCCATTATAAAATGAGTCAGGTAATGTAACCTGCTTTACAACCATCATGACTTTTGATCATAATTGCTAGACACAATTATAGTTGTAAGTTGAGGACTATCTGTAGTTACCTTAGTTGGCTGGGATAATGTAGCAACATTCCCTGATGGTAAACTAATAATAAAGATAAAAATGATGAATACAGATACAAATATTTTTTTAAAAGTAAAAGAGTCAAGAGTTAGAGCTACTATTAGTTGTCAGTTGTCTGTCCAAGATAGGGCTGGAAATATCTCTTCCACAAGACTAATGATTTTCTCTCTCTTGGATTTAAATAATTAAAAGCCTAGATATCTGTCTTCTTAGGTCTGCTATCCTACAAATATATTGAGACCACAATTTCCCTGATTGGGATTTCTTCGAGCTTTAATTCCTCACATCCTGAAGGCCATTGTAAAATAATATGTTTTATTATTTGTTTCCCTATGTACCGTTTTGGATGCATCTCTATTCTGCCAATTGTATCCAGGGAATTTTATTCTTGCCGAGAGTGGGAAGTTACATGAAGATTGCATACATGCTGCTTCTCTGCAATATACAGATTCATTTATTCTTCATTTGTATGCCCCTTTTGTAAAAACCATAATTTGGTTTTAAGTGCATTGTGGAAACCTGTTCATTTTGATTTAACCATAATTAATGCCTCAGTCTGATATGCAAACCAAGTGAATTGTGGCTTCATAAACCATTGTTATCGAAGTTAAACCATGTTCTAAATATGATGCGGCTAATGTGTATAATGCATGTTCCTCAACTTCCCACTCAAAGAAATTTAGACTTCTAAATTGCAAAATTGATACTAGACAGCCTGTGACCCTTTAGGTGGTTGTTTCAGATATATTTCCTTATCAGATTCCTCAATGCCTTCAACAGTGGCAGAGCTTTTATGTACTGCCTTCACTTGAAAAGTTGGGAATACATTCATCTGCCTTGAAAATAGCCCACGTTGAACTGAACAGCACAGTCTAACATCAGCACAGGAAATGTTTTATGACATTTGTATTATGTTAAACTGCTTCAAGACAATGTTTATGTCTTAAAACAGTGGTTCTCAAGCTTCTCTTCACCATGAACCTTTTGTGGCCATGGACCATGTCACAGACCCCTAAGACTTAACTCAAGATTTAAATCATAATATTTGTTCAAGCTTTCGTGGACTCCTTGTGACAACATCGTGGCCCCCTCACAGGGGTCCATAGACCACATTTTGAGAACCTCTATCTTAAAATGTTTTATAAAATGTGTCAAATTTAAATTCTACGGGAGGCATGGGTCGAGGATTTTGGACATATTCTGTAAGTTAGTCTATTTGAAGTACCTGTGTTGAAAAATTGTTGCCCAGTAATGCACTGTTGCCCAGTTGAAGGTTATGGAAACAGTTTTAATAATATATATAGATGGATCGATAATGTGGAGATGGCTTAATCATAAAAGGTTCTTTGAGTTTAGCTGGTAGCATCTGATTAGTTGAAATTAGTTACTGTGTTCTTGTCAGTAAAAAGTGATGAACTGGTTGCTTGGGTGCTTTGTTGTTCCAATATCAGTGAAATGTAGCATGTGCCATGTGATTTTCCATGCCAGGGAGAATGAACTGTGAGCTGCTTCTTTCGGTTTCAAGAGCTTTATGGCCTGCGTCACGCTGCCAGGCATACCTTATTAACTACTTTATTTATTTATTTATAGAACATATATGGCTGCCTCTTTTACATACAGTAATTCTGTGACTTACAGCAAGAGGCAGTCTGTGCTTCTGTCCTATTTGTTAATAGTTTATTAATAAAGGCAACCACCACTTCATATTTCTTACTATTTTATCTACTGAATAACTTAATGTTGAATGCTGTGAGGTTTTATTTATTTGATCAGTCCATGAGACATGTCAGATGTTTGTAAACTGGTTTAAATGTGAATTACAGATAAGGAAATATAGCTTTGTGTCTACTCTTTAAAATTCAGTTTATCCATATGCTGCTCCGATTGAAACCGAGTGGCTGACATGCCTCATTTACATAAATAAGATTAAAAAGTACAGAATCTAAAATAGCAATAACAATGTAATAGAAAACAAAGCCAGCGATAGAAATTAAAACATTGCATTCTTTCATGAAAATTTATATTTTTCATGCCTCTTTTAGTGATAATTATGTTGGTATTGCTTGGAAGTTGTCCATATCATTCTTATTTCAAAATAGTAATAATTTGACAGGAAGATTCATTTCTTCAGTGCCTTTGACAACAGTGCCCTCAGTTGATAATTTCTGACAAGAATGATTGTGAGAATACGGTATGATTCTAAAACAGGTCACACAGTTTAATTCTAACTTGTTTTGTTTCATTTGTTTTGCTTGGAATGAAAAGTGCTGCTTTATATTTATGTTATTGGAAGAGACTGATTCGCAATCAGGACCTGTTGAACTGGAGCACTATATTAAATTAGTTGTTTTGATTTGTCAATTGCAAGCATTGCAAATAGGTTCACCCTTGTTCTTGTTATGTCTAGGAAAAGCTTAAGATAGTAATCACTGTTTATATTTAAAATTGTGTTTTCTTAAGAATAGGGCCATGCATAGACAAAAATGTTGCAGTTATGCTTTTTGAGCTTGTAAGAAAATCCTCATTTTTGACTCTGGGGTTAAGTCAAGAGAGTATTTGTAATACTTTTGTTTTTCTAGCTGTGCAGTGCCCTTCTTCTTTCTGAATAATTAAAGAGTAATTAGTTGTGCAACAAATCCCAGAGTTGTTACTGCTTGTCTTAAATATTCATTTAGGTGATTTTAAGAACTAGCCATTATTCATTGCATTTTTGTATGCCATTTTCATATTCTGATAAAGAAAGCAGCATTTCAGCAGATTTTTATGTTCAGGAGAAAAGTTTTTCCAGCAATTTCTAAGAAATATCAATATTTGTCTTAGTTAACTTTTCTTTTTTGAGTTACCAGGTGGTTTGCTGTTATTTAGTGCTAAACAACATGCTGTTTAAGAAAGATGAGAAAACAGTTCCAGGTATGTGACACCAGTAAGGAACAGGCATAACAAGGATGGGCAATGAGGAAGAGGTATTAGTTATGTTAGCAGGGATGATGAAAGCTGTTGGAAGGATGCTAGCTAGGGTAAAAGTATTGGAAGCAATGCTATATGAAACTACAGCTCCTTATTGCAACTTTCCCCAAGGCAGCTGCCCTCTAGAAAAACGCCTGTTATGCTTCTAGTATGATTATTCTGCTTCCATGCGAATGCCACTTCAAGCAGGTTCAGGATGGTTCTATACAAAACTAATAGACAGTCAAATTCTTAAAACAGGCAGCTCCTTGTCTGTTAATTTCCTCTTTCGCCCTAGACATAGTGTCTCCTCCTATAGCGGTGTTTGCAAACTTGGCAAGTTTAAGATGGATGGACCTCAACTCCCATGGTGGCTGAGGAATTCTGGAAGTTGAAGTCCTACCCATCTTAAAGCCTTCCAAATTCAGCTCGCAAAATTCCTGGTCTTGCTAGGATCCCAGCTAGGGAGGGTTCCAGATTGCAGAAAGCTGGCCTCAAGAATTAGTGCTGAGTGTAGCATGTATTGCTCACGTCTGAGTTGCCTTTTTTTCTGCTGGGCACTATATAGGTTATTATTTGATGGAGTAGATTTATATCCCCCCTTTTATTTGGCAACTCAGAGTGATCTGTGTAGTACTTCCCTATTGTTTTTCCCCAAAAGAAAGTCACCCAACTGAAGTCACCCAGAACACTAAAACACACAGTAGTTGATTATAAGGAGCTGAGTCTTTTCCTCAGCAATGTACATTGTCTGGATTATTTTTTCTCAATATACATATTTGGGGCCTTTCCTTTTATCAGAGGATGGTTAAGAACTGTCCTCTTCTGCCCAGCAAGGTTATAAAAAGTAAACATGCACCATCAGAAAAAAGAATGAAGCCTTATGCAAAGATATACATACCTGAATTTATGTGTATAGATATGGCATTATATATGATGCTAACCCATGATTCATATGATGTCCTCAGGCATAAATCATGGTTTACAGATCACTAAGGCTGTGATTATAGTGCCGTACATGCTAAGTGAGAGCGGATAAGAAACCAATTCTGGTGTAATGTGATGGGAGAACATGATTTGCTTGCCTGTCAAATGTTCAGAGGCTTATTGCTGATCTACAACTTCTCATGTTGCAGTTCTTTAATCTTAAATTGGATGAGAGACCTTCCATCTGACTGTGCTTAGTAAAATTGATGTCCATCCAACTTCCAGTATTTAACACTTGCTTTCTGATAGTCTGCTTTCATATATCTGGGATGACTTTTCTTATGCACACACAACTGACACACACATATAATGTGTCCGTCTGTTTCTCTGTCTCTCCCACTCACAAAAGTTATGTTGTTTGAATGTTTTGTTACTCAGGAGCACCTGCTGTTGCAGCTCATCTTAAGGAAATCCACAGAATGTATAGAAACTGAGATTTTGTCTATGTTTCAGACTTTTATTTCTGAGATTTTGCTGGGTTTTATAAACTTTCATATATACCCTGATGAAATGTGATCTCATATATTTTATTTATTTATTATTTATTTATTTAGATTTATATACCGCCCTTCTCCCGAAGGACTCAGGGCGGTGTAGAGAAAAC
>JANHFO010008615.1:74148-85912 GCA_032468095.1 Pareas carinatus | reverse complement strand
TATTGTTAAAGTTCAATGTTAAATTTTTATGTTATCTGTACACCGCCCTGAGTCCTTCGGGAGAAGGGCGGTATATATATCTAAATAAATAAATAAATAAATCAAAAGATTGTAATATACCTGCCATGTGTTTCAAAAGTGAGATATTGGGAACATTAAGATGCCTCGCTGATCACCGACCTTATTTTATGATTGTATAGTAATCAACTAATATTAAAAGGTAGAAAGCTTGGCCATCTCTGCTCTACATTTCTTAGGAATGAGTATCCTATGCAAACCCGCTTGCGGTATTCAGGAGCCATCTCAGTGGACCTGTTGTGCCTCAGCCTTCGTCTAGGGCTCCTTTGCAGGATAAGGACTCTAGGAGAGCAGAAAAGGTTCCTTGACCATTTTTGTCAAAGAATTTGATGCGCTATTGTGAGCTGCAGACCTCCTTTGCATCTGTTTTTGACTTGCCAGCCATTAAGCATTTTGTTCTTTCTAGGGTACCCTTGCTGAACGGATCCGAGCAGGAGGAGCTGGCATCCCAGCTTTCTTTACCAGTACCGGGTATGGCACATTAGTGCAAGAAGGAGGCTCTCCAATCAAATACAACAAGGATGGTACCGTTGCCCTGGCTAGTGACCCAAGAGAGGTAAAATGCCTGTCGATTTGAACGATATTGTGAATGAAGAGGGGCGGGCTCAAGCCTTTTTGAAACTTTTGAAAATTAAAGCAGATTCAGGACATATAACGCATTTTGCCAGCAATACAATAGCACGATTTGGAGTCTGTTCAGGAAAACAAAGTTGAACAAGTCTTAAGCTGGTGCAATATATTAAGCAGATTGCAAGTCCACCATGCCGATGATATTGTGGGTCCTGATCTTATTCAGTCTGCACATTTGATTTCCAGTTTTCATGACCGTCATGACCGTATTTTCATCCCATTTCATTTCTGCTTAAAAGATGATCATATTCAATTGTAGCACGAGTTGATAATTTAAAGAGAGCAAAGCTTCTCAAAATGTCTTAAAATTTTTTTCCTTCCTCTCCCCCTTTTTTTTAAAGGTGAGGGAATTTGATGGTCGGCATTACATTATGGAGAAATCAATTACAGGTGATTTTGCATTAGTAAAGGCATGGAAGTCTGATCGAGCTGGAAATATTATCTTCAGGTATGGCATGTTCACAGAGCAAGCGTATTTTTTAATCTTGCCTCCAAAGAGTTTTTTTGGGAAACATGAACATTCTACAGCTTAGAGGGAATATTTTGATTTTTGTTAGGGTACATCTTTTAATCATATGGAGATCCAGTTGTGTCAGTTCAAACAATTTATTCTGAGTTCCAGTTTGCTGTTTAAAAGATATTTAGTCCCCCTACTAGAACAATGTGAGGACCTAAAAAAGTAGAAATGAAACAAAAAAGAGCTTTATCATAATTTTTAAAAAGAAAAGGGAAAAACCCCCCAGCAGCAGTATCTTTTTGGTTATTGAGTGCAGGATCTATACTTCTAGAATTTCAAGCAGCTCTCCCAAATCCTCAAGATCTTTCCAAAACTCAAGTACCTTTGCAAAAGCTGGTATCAGATGGAAATTGTTCATTTGTAGAAGAAAATTACAGGTAGTTTTTGACCTGTGACTGTAATGAAGGCCACCGATTACGACTGTATGTCGTGATAGTCATAAAGCGGTTTATTATGTAACCAGCCCAATTTTATGACCTTTTTATGGGACACTAAATAAGCAATCCGGACAGCCAGTTTGGTCTAGAGCAGGGGTGTCCGGCCCAATTTCATTGCGGGTCACTACCAGCAAAGCTACTGGGGCCTGGCTTTCCCCCCTCCCACACCATGCCCCCCCAGAGACCCCCGCCAACCTCCCCTTGCCTCCCTGTGATCCCTGCGGAACCCCCTGCGGACCCCCCATGGACCCTCAAGATCCCACTGCAGCCCCCAACTGTGGTCCTGGCCAATCTCCCCACGCCTGAAGTCCCTCTACCTGCATTACCGCCACCACCTCCAGGGAGCCTCCTGTTTGCTGTCAGATCTGACTCATGGGCCGCCAGTTTGACACCTATGATCTGGAGCAGTAGTTCCCAAATGTTTTCAGACCACTGCCCCCTTACAAGCCTCTCGGCGCGTAAGGAGAATAAGGTGTAGCATGAAAGGCACGCTGCTTTGCCGAACTAGCAGCAGCAGGGGCAGCGCGGCGGGGCAAGGGCAGCGCTCCAAAGCCGGCCTTCGTGATGCACTCCTTACGTGCAGGGAGGCTTGTGCCCCCGCACCTTCTGAGCAGTGCCCCCTGCCTCCTAGCGCCTCCCTGCTGCCTCCCTTGCCTCTCAGCGCCCCCATGCCGCCCCCTTGCCTCCTAGCGTCCCCCTAAACCATCCCACTGCCCCCCCAGGGGGTGGTACCGCCCTCTTTGGGAACCACTGATCTAGAAGTTGAAGCACAAGGCTAGAAAGCAGGAGACTGTGAGTTCATGTCCCTCCTCAGCCATGAAAACTGGACCAGTCCCTCCCTCTCAGCCCAGCTCGCCTAACAGCGTTGTTGCTGTTGGGGAAGTAAGAGCGGGAAGGTATGCTGGATATTTTGTTGTCTTGAGTTACTGTGTTCCCTGAAAATAAGACCAGGTCTTATATTAATTTTTGATCCCAAAGATATGCATTAGGGCTTATTTTGGGACTAGGTCTCATTTTTGGGAAAACACAGTACTAAACGTGTCCGTCTGGCTGACAATCTTAACTGGGTCTTATTTTGAGGGTAGGGCTTATATTATGAGCATCCTGAAAAAATATGCTATGGCTAATTTTCTGGTTAGGTGGTATTTTGGGAGAAACAGGGTATTTGTAGAAACAGTAAAGGTGGGATACAAATAAAATAAATTGTTATGTGGGGGAGTATTGCTGAAAACTGGAAACAAATGCCATTTTTTGGCATAAACGTTGTAAATTGTGTTCGCGTAACGGGGGGCAGGAGGTAAAGGGAGAGTCTGAACTTTGGAACCAAGTTGCAAAAACCTTTAGAGGGATTGCAAGTTTTGAGAGGCACTGTTTGACCCTGCTTATTTCTGCATGTTGGTCTCATTCATTGTTGCCATTGAGAGTCCAAGTATGGCCTTAAAACCTGAAGAAGGTTGTGCTCGCCTGTCCTAGGTCATGTCCCAGAATCCTTTGAAGCAATGCAAGAGCTTCTGTCTCTGTGCAGTGGAGCTGCTTTTCAAAAAGGTGGCTATAGGACAGAGGTCTCCAATCATAGGTCTCCAACCTATGCTGGCTGAAGAATTCTGGGAGTTGAAGTCCACAAGCCTTAAAGGGATCAGGGTTGGAGACTCTGCTATAGGAAGAAAGTCTGATATAGCAAAGCTCAGTTCTTCCTGCTCATCAAGACTAATTATTATTATTATTATTTTGACTTATATACCGTTTAACAGTGCTTTACAGCACTCTATGAGGGCAGGAGGTTGAAATAACCTCCCCATTTATGATCATGTTTATTCTGTTCCAGTACTTTATTCCTTCTGTCTCTGTGTTGCCAATGCTGCCTATCTACAGCTCTTCTTCAACAACAAAGACCTTTCTCCATCTTTTTGTTTTGCTCCTTGCTCTGTCCTACCTGCCGTATTGAGCAAACCCATGAAACCAAAATGGCCACTTGAGGGCAGCAGAAGACTGCAGTTTTCAGCTTTGCACACGCTGTAGCTGCAGACGCTATTAAAGAAGTAGCATTCTTGGTTTAATATTAAGCCTTTTCTTAATATTTAAAGAGACGTATGCCATCATTTGGAGACGTGCTGTCAAAAAAACCAACAACCGACATCCATGTGAATTCAGTGCTAGCATTGATCAAAAGCAATTTGATTATAAGGCTGTGTATCCAGGACAGATAACCTTAGCAAACCAGAAGCAGAGAACCAGTTTTTGCTGTTGAATAAAAACCTTATTCTTTTTTTCAAGTAATGTCAAGATAGTAAATAGACAGAGAGCAGAATTAATAATTAAAATTTAAAAATATGATCTTTTTTCCCCAGGTAGAAATGTTCTTATTCTTTCTAAAATCTAGGAATAATTTATCTAGTTTCAGGACTGTTCCCAAGGGTTTTAACTCAGAACAGTTGCCTAGGAGATATCTCCATCAGTGTCTATAGAATTGTAAATTAGAGGGAAATGGAGGAATGTTGTAGGTACACTAGGCCCTCTAAACCCATGTTCCTCAACCTCAGTAACTTTAAGATAAATGGACTTCAACTCCCAGAATGCCCCAGCCAGCACTACTCTAAATCAATCCATATTTAATGCATACCTCCAGAACTAGAACATTTCCAATTAACTCTTTCTCCAGTCTCTATCTGAGAATCACCTGTGAGGGAGAGACCAGGATGTTTTTAGTCAAATGTCTGCTGTCAGCAAGAGTCTTCTAATATTGATTGGAAATCTGTGTTGGCAGATAGCTGGTATCTGCTATTTATTTGTTAGATCCATGTTTCATCGTTTCTCCATAAGCTTTAGGGCTTATCTGAAGATCTACACTACAACTTGGCTCAGAGAGAGTGACTTATCCAAAATTATCTAATGAATTTCCATGGTTGAATCTCAATAGCTTCACTCATCTAATACTTTAACCACTACAGTACACCCCATCCTCTGTGTTACAAGTCCAGGGTATGGACATTTCTTACGCATTTGTTCATAAATGTATTATCCAGTCAAAGCAGTATCACACATCCGTGTCTTACTCTGTGCTCTATGTTGAATAGTTCAGTAAGCACTGCCCATAGAAGAGTGGTTTAGTTTAGTTTAGTTTTTACTTTATTGTCATTGCACCTCGTACAGCGAAATTAAATACCATCTTCAGTGTACATATAAATAGAAAACTATAAAAATGAAACAAAACCCCACGTCCTTCACATTCTGTACAAATAAAATGAAAATTCCTGATTTTGCATTAATATCACACTATACAGTAGAATTCAATATGGTTACTGCATATTGGTACAGTATGAAGCAAAAAGGGAAGAGTGACTTTTGAGGGTTTGCAACTGGTTTTCAGCAAAAAAGTAGCCATAGAAATACGTTGATTCGCTTAAGGCCTGCAATGTTTGCTTAGTGACCTCAGCAAAAGTCCTAAAATTGGGTCCAGTCACGCGGATCAGAGTCAGAATCAGAATTTTTTTGCCAATTGCGTCAGGAGACACAAGGAATTTGTCTCCGGTATGCATGCTCAATACATACATACAATAGATGCCCTGAAGTACGACCGTTATGATTTATGATGGATAGACTATGCTCCATTACAGTGGTATGTTGAGGATAACCTGGAAATGTGATTAATCGAGAACTGTTGAAGATGAAACTGAAAACAAGGACAGCATTTTACAATTTAGTCTGTTATTGTTTTTGAAAGGGACATACCTGTTCGGCTTGTATGTAAGCAATCAATGCCTAAAGGAGAGTAAAAGGGAAGTCCTTTTACTGGCTATGTTCGAGCAGAAGCTAGACCGCAAAATGAGTTTGTTTTGGTTGAGATTTCTGTCATGTGTTGGGGCTTGGACCTGAAGGCCAATCCCTTTCAACTCCAAATGGATCGTGCTCTGTATTTTGTTCTGTATTTTGCTGACTCCATGCGTTTCTGGATATTATGGAAAATGATAACTGCAGCTCTATTAAGCATGCATTGTCCTCTTTCTTCTCAAACAGGAAAACTGCGAGAAATTTCAACCAGCCTATGTGTAAAGCTGCCAGGACAACAGTGGTAGAGGTAAGGCGTAAAAGTTCTTCCCAGCCCCAGCAGGGGTGCCTGGGCTAAATATGTTCATCCTTCCTATTTTGCAGCTTTTTGAGAGAATGAGATTGTTGCATTTGTGGTATCTTCTTCCCTACCAAATATCTTCAGACATGGTTGGCTCCTCTTCCCTTTTTTATTGTTTTTCCATCAAAATAAAAATCCTCTTTTACAAGCACAGCCGTGAGCAAAATTGGGAAGAGATGAGTATGTGAGAGTGCGGTATATCCCCTGCTCTCTTTTGACAAATGTATAGAAAAACCTACAGGCCTTGGTGAACTGATGCATGGCATAGCCATATACTTAAAGCCGAGGAGTTGAAGAGAATGAGGAATTGCCGATACTGTATCTGTGTGCAGCAGAAAGGGAATTAGCACAGGCATTTATATAATCCCAAAAAGCCGAATCCTTGTTTCCAAGAAAAGGATTGCTCCTTGTTTGAAGCCTGAGCTATTATCCTTTGCATGCAGGAACGTAGATCCTGTTTCTGTTAACTCTTTCTTTATAAATATATTTAAAAGTTGCCCCTCTAGAAACAGCTCTAAGTGGTGTACAGTATAATACAGCTAAAGCAATCTTGTAAGTAAAGAAAAGTTTTCCTCAAGTTGAGCTGGACGCTTGATGACAATAGGACTCATCTGGTTGGTTATCTGTTGTTTTTTCCTGGGATTCTCTGGGGGTCTCCCATACAAATGCAAACTTCCTTGCTTAGCTTCTGAACCTAAACAAAATTGACTATATGCTTCCACCAAAAAGGCTTCTTATGTTGTAAAGCAAGTCTTAAGGGAAAATTTGATGGATGGTGGTGATCAAATAGAAGATTTGCTTATAAAGCTTGTCATCCATTGAATTAGGGCAGCAGAGAACTACTTAAGAAGTGAGGCTGGTGAATGGAGACAGTCTGTTCTTTTTGCTTGATCTGATGATATCTCAACCATTCCTAAATTACCTACAGTGGGAGGGACTTCCTGCTTTTACTTATGGAGTGATGTAACATTTAATAAAAACCATACTAAGGACAGTCTTCACCAAGTTGGTACCCTTCAGATGTGTTGAGTTTATGGGATTTGTAGCCCAATGCACCTGGACCAGGTTGAAGAAGACTTAAAACAGGAATCTTCTTGGACTCTGTATTTCAGTCCCCATATCTGCCTCTACTCCCTCTATCCTTTTCACAATTTGTTTTTCTTCCCCCTGTCGTCTCCTTTCAGTATGTTCTTTGCAAATTGGTTTTCTTTCCTTGTCAGTGAAAGAAGCTAGAATAACAAAGGTCGGTGTTTTCTTTAATTTTTGAGAGATTCGAGATGGATTTTTGAGAACAAATAGGGTGGGGGCTCTACACAGTGTAGAAAGACTCTTTCACCCGTAACTAATTAAATAAATGTAATTAAAAATCCTGCAATGTATCCCAGGTTGCTTAGCAACAGCTGCCCTGTTCCATTATTATTCTGCTCTCTCAGGTACAATGGATCTCATAGTGTGTGGCAGCATTGAATGAGTTCCACTTCTCACCTAAATATTGGTATTTACATAGTTTTTATTGAATGTATGAAGTTTCTTAAAAAGGGTCATGTTTAGGCAATATAGTTTATGCAATCTTAGTTTTCCTTAGTTTCAGGGTTAGTTTGTTTTCCAGTATTATAAGAATTTATTTCCCCAGGCACATTTTTCAGATGCCCAAAACAACTTAAAAAGAAGCCCATATATTCAACTAATCCATATGATATTAGCCGGCACATTTAGCATAAGCGACATGTCAACCCAGTTGGATTTTTAGGTCAAATTATGCCCATTCAATTTAGATGCATTTTCTGTGCTTCTGTTTACTATGCACGCCCTATTGATTCCGGCCTAGTGTGAATTTTTCCCCCTAAACATTTATAGAAAACACGATTAAATGTAGTATGATTAAAAAACAGCAAAACAGGAATGACTCTAGAGATTGATAGATTGATCAAATGAACCTCTGTCAAATCTTTCTTAAACCCTCAAGTTAGTGTTGCGAGTTGAGAGTAAGTACTGTAAACTTAAACAAGGGTTACCAACCTTTGAAAGCTGTTAGAGACATTTGTAATTTTTAAAACACTTTGCAGGCCTTTATGAAAGCTACTGCAGAGGGGAGGGATATATAATTTACTCATATTAAAAATGAAGATCTTAAGAGCATAATCAATTACAAGATACGTTTGCTTCTTTCTGCCACTTTTTTTAGGCTCCTGTCCTCCAGAGCTGGGGCCCCAACCCCTGGTCTGTGAACCGGTGCCGAACCACTGCATGCCAGCAACTGGGCCGTGCAAACAAGCCAAGCCCCACTCACAAGATGCAGACAGCATGCAAAACCACGTCCTCTCCAGTCCACGGAAAACTTTTTTCCATGGAAGCGGTCCCTGGTGTCCAAAAGGTTGGGGGCCACTGCTCCAGGGGATGCTCTGGCTATCTTAGATTTGTTCTTTTGAGGGCACATTAGTCCCCATTCAAAGGACTAGGTTATAGCTGCTCATCTTTTTGATTTTCTAAGAAAACTTATAGATCCATTTACATGATGATGGTGGAGGCAGGCATTTTGCGGAGGGCCTTTTAAAGTCCTAATAGGAGAAAGGGAGAGAATCTGTTGAATATCCAGGTTAGTCAGTCCTTGACTAACAACTCTTCACTTAATGCAAGTTTGAAATTACGATAACCTTGGAAAAAGTGACTTAGGACCTGTACTGGCACTTATGACTATTGTTATTGTTATGATTATTATTAGTATTCTATGGGTGTTCAAATATAGACTGTCCCAAATCTATAAAAATAAATAAATAAATAAAAGAACAGTATGGCATGATGAATGTGTTTCGTGGCATGTTTTGTCACAAATGTTTTGACATGTGATATGATGAAATGTTTTGTGACATGATGATTGTACTTTATAACACGATGACACGATGAATGTACTTTATGGTTATGAATGTATCTTATGATTGTAATCATTGTTTGTCAATTATAGCCTTATGATTGTAATCACAGTTTGTCAATTATAGCCTTATGATTGTAATCACAGTTTGTCAATTATAGCCTGTATGTAAGAATAGAGCATGTACAGCGGAGACAAATTCCTTGTGTGTCCAGACACACTTGGTGAATAAATTCTATTCTATTCTGTTCTATTCTATTTCTTTTCTATTCCTATTCTATTCTATTCTATTCTATTCTATTCTATTCTATTGAAAAGAACAATTGGGAAGTTAAAAGGCAGAGGGACTGCCTTCAACCCATCAACCACCCCCAGGGTTGCACGACATCTCAGACTCCTGTGCCAGTTGGCAGAGTTAGGTATGGATGCTGTTTTGAAAAGCTAAGAGTGTGGCCTACCTCACATCGAGGGACAGGGGGAGATGTTTCTGTATGTGTATTATAGTAGATATTATGTAATGGATTAAGTATAGTAATAAGATTCTTATTCTGGGCTTCCCATGGGATATGTGATGTTTTCAGATTATTCAACCAGTGTAAAAAGATTCACTTCAGAAACTCCTATATTGCCAGTGCAGTTTAAATAAGAAACCTTGGGCACCGGTAAGAAACCAAACAGCATCCCTCAAGAACCAAGATTTCACTTAACAACCACAAGTTCTTCGCTAGTTTAGTGTAGTCCAATTGAAAGCTGCTGCTCACAATTTAGTTGCTTTAAAGTTGACCAAATGCTTTCCTGTCAGAGCATACGTATAAATTTGGAATCAATATGGCTTCAAAATTCTGGGGAATTCTATAAGCCTCGTTTGATTTTGTAAATAGCCTTCAAGCCCCCATTAGCCCCTTCCATGTTGGAAGTTTTCTGTTCTCTAATTCTATGGGCAGCACAAACTGCTCTCTTTACAAACCAAAATAGTAACAACTCTCAAACAAAGAATATGTCTCCTATGTTCTGTTTTTAGTTGAGGAAATGGTATTGGTTGTGGTCTGAAAATAGAGTGGAAGATTATACATTCATTAAGATTGCAAATCTAATTGATTAATTATGGGGTTACATTTTGATTAAGGGCGAAGAATCTGGGAGATACACCGAATTCTCAAGAGGGGAAATAATCCAGATACCCAGATTAATGTAAAATTCTTGACTATTCCACCTCTGCAGAAAGCAGGATTCTTCCCGATTTTCTTTAGCAGGATTTATTGAAATAGTCCAGGACAGTGATGGCTAACCTTTTAGACACCGAGTTCCCGGACGAGTTGCGATTAATGAGTCACAACTTGTGCCATCATCACCTGGTGCTGCTTCTCTTTCTGAGCATGCACATGGTCCCATGATGTCATCACCTGCCGCCACTACTCTCTTTCTGAGCATGTGCATGGCCCTGTGACATCATTGCCTGACACCGCTATTCCTTTCTTAGCATGCTCAGCACTGGGGTGATGCTGGGGCAACTTGACTCGCATGCCGACAGAGAGGGCTCCGGAGTGCCCACTGTGGCACGTGTGCCATAGTTTCGCCATCACTATTCTAGGATAAGTTTATAGAGATCAGTGCCTAGTGTGCTTGCTGGCTTGGCAGATCACAGTGCCCGTCTAGGCCTTGCCTGGTCTGAGAAGCTAAGCAAGGGTCATCCCTTAATGGGAGACCACCAGGAAATACCAAGGTATTAGTAAGCTAGACTGGGAAGTTAAAAACATAGAAGAAGCCAAAGAAAAACACCACAGGGGGACTTTATAGGCACCCTAGGAGTCAAGCTTTGGTTAAAAGCAATGCATATTCATAGTAGGTCTCCCAAGTGTCAAATACCCCAGTATTTTAATGGTCACAGTTAAATTTGATGAGATTGATTTAGAATATTTTTTTTCTTAATGTTCAGTCAGAAGCACAAGAATCTACCATCAGTACATTTTGTTTTCTTCTTTAGCACATTTTTATTAGACATTAAGGAAAGTATATAGAGAACCACAAAAGAGAGGTAAGGACAGATAAAAAGGTAAAATACATCTGTCTAAACAACTATTGTGTCATTAATTAGCTGTAAATAACTGAATATATTATGTTGCTTCAAAAAGCTAAAACACCATGTTAGGTTCTAAGCAAGAATGAATGTAAAAAACAAACAAACCAGGATAAATCTCTCATGAGAATATAACAAATAATGGGTTTAATACAATCTGAAAACTAAAAAATGTCCGATTTTAGATGAACAAGGACTATGAAAAAGCTATAGGTTTGACAATCATATGATTGTAACCACAGTGTGTCAATTGTAGCCTGTATGTAATTATTGAGCATTTACACCAGAGAAACATTCCTTGTGTGTCCAATAAATACTTGGCCAATAAATAAATTCTATTCTATTCCAATTCTATTGTGAAAAACAGAAATGACCAATGAATGGTTACATGTAGACGTCTAACTTTACTATATCATTCCTTGTTTATAGAGAGCTTTGAGCAAAGGGCTGCTGTCCGTACAGCGTTAGCCAAAGATCCAGAATGGCAGGAAAAATACATCTCTCACATGCTGCCCTTGTTGGACAAACAAGAGAATGAGATTACTTACCTGGTCCCCTGGTGCGAACTTGGTAGCTCTGAAAAAGACGGTACGTTGAATGTTCATTTAATTGAGACACTGGCTATTTGGGCATTTTTAAATGTGTAGACTGGCTGGTTTTTCTCGAGTGCAGTTCTGTCATGTAGTGAATAAACTTTGTGCTTAAAGACAATCACCCAGTGGCTGTCCAAGTATAGCAATTGTTTGTGGCTCCTTTTAAAAATCTTTAGATGGCACGTAATCCCAGATACTGAAAGTGTGAGCTCACCACTATCACTATTAATTTTTTAAAAAATAATTTTATTCATTTTTATACAAAAAACAGTGTGCTTACATATTCCAATCAACATCAACCAACTGGTTACATTTCAAACTTTTTTTATCAGTGTTTATCAAATGTATTAAAACTATTTTACACTTACTCCTTCCATCTCTTCAACCATCTATCCAGTTTTTTAAATCCATTTCCAAAAACTTCCAAATATTTTCTT
>JANHFO010008615.1:44412-56804 GCA_032468095.1 Pareas carinatus | reverse complement strand
AGCAAGGTCTCACCTGCCATCTTCAGGCTGGTGCTTTCAGACTAACAAGAAGCCAAAAGAACCAGCCTGAAGATGGCAAGTGAGATCTTGCTGAAATGTCTCCAAGATATATATCTATATATATGTGAGACCTTGCTGAAATGTCTCCAAGATATATATCTATATATCTATATATATATGAGCAGGTCAGAATCAAACTCCTGGCAGTTGGCAGAATTAGCCTGCAATACTGCATTCTAATTCCTGCATCACCAGGGCTCTTTATCTATTGTCTTTTGCCTGTTCAGATACCTGATAATCTTACTGTGACCTAATAAGAAGGCAGAATAATATATTTTAGGTGTCTATTGCTACAGACTATTTGCAAGGGTTAGCTAAGATACTATCAAACCTGAAGCTGTGACAAGCAATTTAGTGTTGCTTGAAATGGGGCAAATCATAATTATAAAATGATGATGTAAGACTCAAATTAGGCATGCTTTAAAGAAATATATGTCTTGCTTTATATAAGAAAAAATATCTCAAATTGTTGCTATGGAATGCCAGTGAACCTTTGCTTGTCAGCCAGCACCACCTTCTCATCACAAATGAGGGCCTAAGCATGTCTTTCTTTTTCTGTCCATGTTGTAGTTCTGGTCTGGGTTGAGCTTTTCATGTTGTCTATGTTCTGGTTGTTTTAAGTGTGATAAGGTTAAATTTGGAAGTAATTTTATGCCTAATTTGGTATTGATAACAGATGATTCTGATGGATCAAAAATGCCATACAAATATCTAAATATGGGTAATGTAAAGGAACTTGGTCAAATAATTCATACCAATGATTGTTGATTGACTTCGCTGGCATTATTGTGAAATATCACTTTGATAAAACTAAAGAAAATGTAATCTTAGGTATCAGTAAAGAACTTAGAATTAAAGCATGAAACAAATAAGTGTAACTTAAGGAAACATTTTTAATGGAAACACTTTCATGCTTTTTACATGCTGCCAAATGTCACATTTAAAGTTTCTTTGAGGGTTTTTAATGCTGCTTACTTATTCATTTATATCAATTTCTTTTTCCTCTCAGTTCCCTTGTGCTAGGCAATTTTTTCACAAGAATATTGGAACACATAAAGGACAATTTTTTTTTTGTTGGCTTTTAACTGTTGAATTAAATATCACGGGAGAGAATATATCAAAGCATATCTTTGATTAAGTCTAAATGTATTCCTCAGGGCTAAATTGCCACAGGCTAGATTTCAGGGTGCATCCTTAAAAGCTTCTGTTTCCAAATGTTGCAAGACTATATGATTTAAACAACCAAATTGTCACTGTACATTTAGTGTAATGTTTTAACTACGATTTTACCAAACCAATTATATATTATTATCACCATGGAAATTTCAAATCTGTGGGGTAGTAGTGAGTTACAGAGGTTTGAGAACTTTGTATTTGATAATTCAGAAATACTAAAAAAAATTGATTTTTATTGAAACAATATTAAATGTGGCATTTACTCATCTTGGTATAGGTGGAAGAGGGTATTGAGACCAATAAGCTCACTGGGCAATTGTAGCCTCTTTTCATTAAAAAAGGAATCTTACTTCTGCAACTAAATGTACTCTCTGTGTTTTCCTTGTAGAATACAAATAAAAAAATGAAATTCAGCTAAAGAATAAACACAGAACATTTAAAACCTGATCCATGAAAAGAGAAGTTCCTTGGCACCAATATAACAAAGAATTAGGCAGATCTTCCATGGAAGGGAATTCCACAAACAAGAAAATGCCCCTACATCATAATTTTCCACCTGCAAGCAAGGACAAAGCATCGGGCTTTACAATGCATGTTTCAGGTACCAGGCACATTCATCATAAGTACAAGCCTAGCCCTCTGTGAGCCTGATCAAAATAGGCTGAGTGCTGGGCTGCTTCAGGCACTGAAGTTGAAAACCAATTATGTTCTATAACAGATGAGGAAGTCAGTGAAGTTCAAGATCTGCCTGAACTTCTTTATTATTGTGAATCCCACCAAGAACTTATGTGCAATATACTGTGAACAAAGTGAAGGATTCTTCCAGATGGACACCTCCTGCATTGGCAGTGCTAACTATTCCAAGGCAGGGTGTTTGTGTGATAATAGCCTCATTTCAAAGAATCTCAGATTTCTGAAGTCTTCGCACAAGCAAGCACTTTATATCAAATTGCAATAATCGAACAAGGAGGTTATTATAACATATATAAAGCTGTGGTCAGGTTAACCTATGAACATGACAGGCAGATCTGATTCAACTGATATGAAGGAAAACAAACACCCCGAGTGATAGCTTACCTTTGATCAAGTTTCATGGAGAATATTAATGTGTGTGTGTGTGTGTGTGTTGACCAGAGTTTATAAAGAATACCATTCAGATTTGTCTATTGCACAAGGTTTAGTAGAGAGTACTGTGTTCATACTATATGCCTGAGTAATGTCCAAAGTTATTTTGGAAATTTACAGTGAATACGCTGGGAAATATGGCCAATTCAATCTTTTTGTGGAGTAATCAGTTGCACATTCTCCATAAAGAGTAAGGAATAATCACATTAGTATGCATATTTAAAGTCATATTTGTCTTAACAATGAAAAGCACACAGCACACCATTGTCTTATTTGCATTCTTATGAAGTATTAGCCTGCTACAATGCTATAAATATGAGATGTGTTTTGACCTTCAAATTTTCTTCTTTGTCACAGTAACAGCTCAGAAGCAAAAGTTGGACTAACATTTGCAAAGACATTCTGCAGTTTTCCCCTCTTTTGGTGCAGTATCTATACATGGCCTCCTTCCAAGGCTACTAATTTTACATTTTTCATATATAGTGAGAAATGCTGGTTCTGCTTGACTTTCTGACTGCTGACCCAAGTGACAATACATTCAGCTTGAACCTAACAGGCTCATGTGTAGTTTGACACCTATGCTATCTTAAGAGGCTTCAAGGGGTTTCAGAAAGCATTGTTCTGTCACCTTGCTAATCACACAGTCCATAAAACTGAATCTTAGTATCCAGAACATGTGACAGCTATGAAAAAGTCTTAGCACATGCCACAGCTAATCAGCTTCTTGTCTTAGAGCATTCTGTTAGTGTGTCCACGTTTACTTGTATTTATTATTAATAAGGGTTGGGTATGTCAAGAAAACATGAAAGGAAGTGAAATGCAACGGGAATGAGATATTTAAGAAGTGTGTGTGACAAAAAAGAATAGGATCAGGAAGGAGCTGGTGCTGAATGGACGTGGACTGAATACAAAAATGACTGAGGAGTATAAAAGAAATAGGTTGAGGTGTTTTTGATCATATGGAGAGGATGAATGAGGATTGAATTGCAAAGCAATTATATGAAAGAAGGGTGAATCAAGAGGAATGATTGAATGGAGTTCTTGAAAAAGAGAGATAAGAACAATGGCAACTGTGTGTGACTGAAAGAGATAGAAAATATCTCAAGACGATGGTCTTGATTTTGAGTCCTGTTCCCTTTGTACATTTTTCATCCACAAACCATAATTATGTAAACAAGTTCCACTTAAAAGAAGTGATAGAAGTTTAATTTTTCATTAGGCACTCCAGGTAAATCCCAATTTTTCCAACCCAATAACAGCAGTGCACTCTTTCCATCTGCCTGGATCAACCAGTTGCTTGTAGAACCTGGGGTGTGGTCTGACATGACTGTAAATTTGCCTGGGCTTTCCTTCCTAGATTAGCAGGTTAAAAAATATGATTTTATCTTAGCTGCTCCAATGAGTGGAACAGCTTAACTGGTTTTCTTGAATTGAACTGAACTAATTAGATGTTACGTTGACTCTTGCTTCTAAAGGTTGAAGACACATCCCTAATTTCACATGGTATCATATATTAAATACACAATGATGTTAGGGTTATATGGGTTGTGATCTCTTTAAGAACCCTACTGGTTGTTTTACTGAATGGCTGACTAGCTGAACCAAGCTGAGTCCCACCTATTGCAATTAGACAAGGGCCAAGAGTATATAAGCAGCAGACTTAAACTCACTCACACTCTCTCGCTTTGTGACTCTCGCTTTGTGATCGATGTCTCTGCTTTGGTTCCTGTATTGCTGTTTATTGCTGGCCAACTTTGTTGACGAAGGTACTGCAAAAAACAACTTACTAACTGGGTTGACTGATTGACTGTGTTTTGATAACTGGACTGTTGACTTTGAGATTGGACTGTGTTTGACTACTCTGGGTATAAAGACTTTTATACTTAACTGCAGTCTGTGCTTATGTAATACTGGCTTACACTACTACTTTCTGGTATAGGCGTTTTTGTTCTGCGCATCATCCTTGCAACCAAGGAACCTGCTTGTGGCCAACATTGGTTATAAGCCAGGGGTGCCTGACAGTATCATATATTAAATACACAATGGTCGATGGTCCAAAAATGCTGCTTGGGAGCACTGCTTGCATCAACAGTGCGCAGGATGGCAGAGAGATCTGAGGTCTGCTGCCTTGTTTCTGGAAATTATCAGTTCTGGCTGATGATAAGGAGGTGCTCTCATATCTGTTCATCTTGTCTCCCTTTACTTCTCTCCTATATTGATTTATGATTCCTGCCTGAGATATTTCTGTCATCATCTGTTGCTTTTCTCCTTGATTGAATGCTGTTTTCCTTGTAAGGAGTTTGGTGATTTTCCTCTTATGAGTATTTTAGTGGGAAGTTGATCTGACAAATGGAATTCTATAGAAAAGGATAGGAAACTTCAGTACATCTTCCTGTTACCATATTGTTATCAGAATTATATACTGATTTGTAGATGCTTGATTCCTATACTTCTTGCAAGATATATTTGTGAGATGGTACTGAAAATATATGAGCAATTCAGTTTATGAGGTCATTAGACAGAAGGTTTTCTTCTAGAAGATTTCAACTTCACTCACATCCAAATAAAGACACTTACAAAGAGATATAGACACATTTTTCTTCTCATTGTGGTGATGGGTCTGGAGTAATTTTATTAGATGGTAAGGCTAACTGAGAAGGTTTAGATGATTGGGTGGATGTCTGGTAGCTTTGGGGATAGGTAGGAGAGATTTGTCTACTCAGTAGACCAGGACAGTTTCTACTAGCTCCATTTTTTTAAAGACTTGTGAACAGCATTCTTGGCAAGGTGACTGAGATTCTCCCTGATATACTGGCCTAGTTGGATAGATAGAACAGTTCTTGAAGCTTGTGTCAGAGATCAGAGAGGCACTTATAGTGAAGAGAGGCTCTGATGAAGTCAATGAAGCTGCCAGAGGTTGAACCATTAGTCAGATCTTAGCAAGCAAACTACTCAGTTATTTGGTGACATGAACATCATGCCAGAGCTGCAGAAGATCTCCCTCTTGGCAGCCATGTGGATGGCCAACTTTCTATGATCTGCTCTTTCAGTGTTTCTACAGACAATAAAGAATGACCTTGAAGAACAGAAGGAAGGGGATCTGTTATCAAGGCAATGATCACATAAATGAGGTTTAAACTCAGGCTAAGAACATGGTTTACAAAAAAATGCCTCAGACATCTCACCAATTTATATGAAAATAAAAAAAGAGGTTCATAGGGAATATGGGTTCATTCTCTCATTTTAGTACTATGTTCTGACCTCACTGATTATGTGCCATAATGTTGGTGTTGACTCTTAGTGACCACACCTGCAGGACTGCTTTCTACCCATTGATATCTCCCGCCATCCTGTGCGCTCCCACAGAGTGAGCCTCCTCAGGGTGCCGCCAGTCAAACAATGCCGGCTGTCGACCCCCAGAGGGGGGGTCCCACCCCCCACCCTCTGGAACGACCTTCCCCCTACTATAAGAATGATTGCTGACCTTCAAACCTTCCGCCGTGCCCTAAAGACCCACCTGTTTCAACAGGCGGGCATGGGCTAACCGCGTCCGTGTTCTCCTGCATTTCAAACTTGAGTCAAATTATTTTAAATTTTCATTGGAAATCATTTTATTCCTCCCCGTTTTAATATTGATATTCAGGCTTTGTTTAATATTTTTAAGATGTTCTTAATGTCTATGTTTCTTTGTGTTTTTATATGCCTGTAAGCCGCCCTGGGTCCTTCGGGAGAAGAGCGGGATACAAATAAAATTATTTATTTATTTATTATTTATTTATTTTAAATGGAAGCCAGTTGCCCAGCACCCAAATGGCACTCCTTTGACTGTGGCGATGGCGCGACAACTCTAACTTCAAGGATGAGTTGCAAGTCATTTTTTTTCAACGCTATCGTAACTTTGAACTGTCATTAAACAAATGGTCGTAAAGCAGAGGATTCCCTGTAATGATCCTAAAACTAAACTCTCTTGTTACTGGAGATACATTTGTCTCTTTCCTTGTCTTTATTTATGTGATTACTCAAGGACCAGATTGTTCTCCCTATATTGGTTGCAGATATAAAGAAACAGGCTGAAGCTATGCAAATTATTTATACTTGACTGCTTTTTTTAAAAAAAAGCCTAATCTCTTTTGTTTAGCCGCTGTCTCCAAATATCTTTAGCTATAATTTGTGTCAACCTCAGCCAGTAATTTTGGAAGAACAGGGGAGTGGTAAGCAAAACTATTTGGGAAGGAATTTGGCTGGGTAAGGCTGGTCTTATTCTTGCTTGAAAATGTTTAGAACGCAGTCAGATGCTCAGGTACCTTAAGAAAGCCCAATAGCATATGGTGATATTTAAGTATCAAATGCAAAAAAAGCAAAGAAAAAAGTCAAACGGAAAGGGTAATGATGTGGGTGGGGGCGAAATGAAAATTGTGAAATACAAACAAAAGAGGAAAAAAGCTATAGAAATGAAAGATAATTTCTGACTTTGTTCAGTATAGATAAAAACCTAAAAATCAATGGACTTTTGAACTAGAATGAACCATAACCAACAGTATTTCTATCATCATAGACAAATTTAATCATCACAAGTCAATTTTAACCCAAGTTAAAGAATTTCATTTCTTTCAGTTTCAAACAAAAAATTCAAGGGTGGGTCCTAAGTAGAAATGAAACTAAATAATCTTTAATCAACGCTGTCAATTTCTCCATCTCCACCAATTTCATTAATTTCATCAGCCATTTTGGGTATATGTGAGTTCTTCCATCTCTGTGCATACAGAGACTTTGTCAGTGATATTTGCTTCCTCATTGGCATGTCAGATCGCATTGAAAATGTTTTTTCTAATTTAACTTGTGTTCCATGTGCATAGTATTGCAATTAAGGTTTATTAATATTTATTACTTCCTTTCAGCAAAACTCTCCCACTGTGCTTAAGGCACAAATGAGTTGCAACTACTACTTGGAGCATCTGCTTGAAAGATATTAGTCTAAATGTTACATTTCAAGCGAATTAAAGAAAGATTTGAGACTGTGCATTTATATTTGCCATCCTTTCATGTGATCTCTATTGATAAACTTGTAAAATCAAGCCAGACACATAAGTGAAGCAGATGGTATAGAATAAGCATCTTATAAACCAAAATAATGATAAATATTATTTTTTTACTGACTCATTCATCCTTCTTACACAGTCACATATTTGAATAGCCAATTGGAAGGAAGTGTAGGCAGGATGGAAAACGGAAGGTCCAGCACAAATTGGATGTTGCGGATGGAGGTTTCACATCTTTTCCACAGGTTACATCTTTCATGGTCCTTGACTTGTCATCATTTTGATGGACGAAGACTGGGTAACTAGGTTTTAGGGTCTCTGGATCTGGAGAACATCCATCATTACTTCTGGATAGGGTATAGCTCCCCCATACAAAATTGTTTCACTGTCTGGAACAATCTTCCCGAATTCACAGCTCAAAAAGCAAGTGGCAGCTGTGGCCGAGAAGACCTTTGCAATAAATCCATTTTGTGACCCTTTCCTGGATTGGGAGGCTCTGGTTATAGTCACTCATGCCTTAATCACTTCCCATATCCTATTGCAATGCAGTTTACATTGGATTGTCTTGAAGAGCATTTGGAAACTGCAAACTTCTCCTGAATGTGGTGGCATGGATGATTTGGGGTGCGCCCACATTAAGGCCCTGTAACTCCACTGTTATGTGACTTGCACTGACATCATGTAAGGTTCAAAGAGCAATTCTAGGTGCTGAATAGTACAGCACACCGGCCCAAGACACTTGAGGGAGCCAAGTGTCTCTGGTGATTTGCATCCACACCATCAGAATGGGCAGGATGAACAAGTTCTAGGTCCCTTCTGTTAAATGCGGTCATCTCATGGGACCAAGGGGACATGACTTCCGTTCACAGCATCTGCCCTGTGGAACAGCTTCCTAACTAAGGTGCAGATGGTCGCGACACTGAAGGCCTGAAAAACCTGGCTCTTTCCTCAAGTTTAAGAGCAAGAATGTCAGCTCTGGTTTGTGTTTTTGCCTTGTGATGGTTGAGAAGTTTTACCCCCCGCCCCGGTGACTCTTATTGTTCTTTGTATTGTTTTTGTGTGTGTATTTCTGTTTTCATTCTTGCTAGTCTCTGATGCTTATTTGAGTAAGATGGGTGGCCATATAAATTGCCTAAATAAATCTTTCTTGAGGTGTGTAGTAATTAGACTGTGTCCATTCAGGTGCGCTGACTTCTTTTTAAATGCCTTACTTGACTGTTTATATCATATTCTAAGACCAGCCTTGCTGATTCTAGGAATCAATCCAACCCTGGAAATTAGTACATCTCCTGGAATGCACTATGCTTCTATAGGCCTCATGTAGCTACTGCAGCTGTCTTTTTCTGATACCTGTTGTTATTCTCATCTCTTTCGGTAGTAATATGTTCATTTAATCAATTTATTAGCCTCCTCGATTGCTGGGATAGCTCTAGGCAGCACGCACAATTCACAGATGTATAAAGAAGCAGAAGTGTCACACCAATATCATAAAAACAGTCACTGAGCAGGATCCCAGATCATTCTGTTCTAGGCCTGCTGGGAATGTTATGTCTTTGTGGTTCTTCTGAAAACCAGCAGAACTGAGGCCATATGGGCTTTGGGGAAAAAATGCCCTTCCCCACACAGGGCTGCCACTGAGAACTTTCAGATAAAATTCTTTAGCACATTGATTCCAGGGCATGCTGACTCTTCTAGGTTTATTGGATGTCAGAAACTTTAGAAAAGTCTCAAAGGGCACTTTATTCCCAGAACTTTCTTTGCAGCTTTCCCTCTGCCTAAATTCGTTCAGTCTCTTCAGCCTCTTTTAGTATTACACCTTCATGCGTGGATTTCCTTTCCATAATGTTTATGTAAACATTTCCTTAGCTGTGTAACATTAGGTGAAGTATTGCTTTGGCTGTTATGAATACAGATAATCCTCGATTTAATACCATAAGGGAGCCTGCCCATGATGGTCGTAAAGCGGGCCATCCACATGATCAACCCAATTTTACGACCATTTTTGCAGAGGTTGTTAAGCAAATGCCATGATCATTAAGCAAGCTCATTGTTCGCTATGGGACATGTTTATCTCAAACCAGAAGAAAATACTGATTTGGGGCTAAAAGATAAATCACAGTCATGTGATCACAGGATGCTTCAAGCAACCATAAATGCAAGCCATTTGCTTAGCATCCAAGATGCAGAACTTCAAAAGCAGGCTGTAAGTACATTTTGGGATGGTTTGTCGTAACTTTGAATGAGTGGCAAGTTGAGGACTATCGGTAGTATGATAATTAATTAACAGAGAAGGATCTATCATATTGGAGTCCAGTCCATCTAACTAAATGTTTGAGGCTGTTGAACAGATTCAGAATTTTGAGTTCATGCTGTGAACTTCCAAGATGGCTGCTGGAACGGTCTCTCCAGTCACACTTCCCTGATTTAGCAGAAAGCACATGGGTGAGACTGCTTCTCTCCATTCCCCTAGCTTCCTAGGGTGACGGGAATTACATTTTTTAATGTTAAGACTAGCCTTGTGCTATTAAAATATCCTGCTTTAAGGGTAAAATATTAAGAATGGGAAGAGAGAATAAAAGTGATAAATGGACTTATCGATATTAATAGGCAGACTGATGTTGCTGACATTTGTGCAGCAACATAGTGAACTACCAAACCAACGACAGATACCCTCAAGGCTATTAATCGGTGAATTCAAAAGAATAAATGTGGCAAAAGTTCTTTAGAGAATATGTGAATATATGGAAATGTCACTTCTTACTTTTATTTGCTCTTCTGGTTCAGAAAATGGCTGTTATGAAATGTACTTGCTTTTGACAACTGATTTTTCTTGATTATTACTCTTGCCTTACATAGTTTTTGAAACTTTTGATCTGTTTGCTTTTTAAAGCCACCCTCAAAATCATTCTAATCTCTTCAGCACTGTAATGCTTTGAAAAAACCCTAAAGTTAAGGACGTTGTTATTTCCAACTCCCTTTTTAGCTCAAGCTACAACGTTTGCCCATTGGTTATTGACATTCTTCATTCTTTTACAGAGAATTTTCTGTTTGGGACATACTTGCTTTCAGCCTCCTTAGAAGACTAGTGCTTGTTTAATGGTTTCTAGGCTTGCAAAAATAACATATTGCTAAGGCCTTTTTTTGGTACAGTTATTTTGATTTCCTTCCTGGGAAGGAAAATATAAATAAATCTTGCTTAACACCTTTTGGTACACCCTGAAAAGTGTTCTCTCACTCTGTCTCTCTCTCTTAATCAGTAAATTCCCACCCCCCGGCATTCCCCTCTCTACCCCTTACATTCGCAAGACCAGAATTGATTTTAATGATGAACCTTAGGAGTAAATGAGAAAATTGATTATACGTAGAATATGTTGGGATGATACTAGCATCGTCTGTGGCTTACAAATTAAAAGTAATAATATAAAAACCTGGAGCACACAAAATATAGGCATAACAAAAAAAGCGGTAGAAGAAAATCAGTATAAATGTGAAACCTCTATTTTCTTCAAGTCAGCAACAAACAGGACTAATATAAACTTGTTTCTTTTTATTTTAAATCAGTGAAATTTCTGAGCTGACATGTTGACTGTACTGCTGCTATAAATTGGCAGATAACACTGAGCCTTCAAGCAACCGAGCAAATCTTGAAATATGCATCTCAAATGTGAAATTATATCTGCTTTAAGGCAATAGAAAGTTTGTCATTTGCCTTACTTCCTCATATTGAAATGTGTCTCTTAGTGACCCATTTCCCTTGGTAATGTAGAATGGATTGAGACAAAGTGAGCACTCTTAATATTTGCAAGAATTAACCTTGAAAAAAAATGAAGAGCTTCACTTTTGAGATATTTGTATTTTAATTCCGCTCTTTTCCTTCCTTCCTCCCTCCCTTCTTTCCTTCCTTTCTCTAGGGAAAGATGGTGAAAGGAATGGGTGGTGCCATGGATTTGGTGTCCAGCGCAAGAACTAAAGTAGTAGTGACAATGGAGCACTCAGCAAAGGTTAATATATATGTGTATATATATATATTTGGAGTGAATTTGTGTGTTGCTTCTATATATGCTTATATCGTGGTAGCTATTCCCTACATACCCTACAGACATTTTCTCTCTCTGTCTTGGCACTGTAGAGGAAAGATGTGTTAGCTTGTTGTAGTCAAAAATCAGGAGGGATCTAGTAATATTTATTCCAATTAACAAACGTGAAAGATTTCTTTCAGTTACTGTGAGAAGCATAGCAGAAGTACTTCATGACTGTTATGATAGGTTGGTGAAGCGTAAGATAGATAAATCATTACTGGGCCAGGAATAGTAGTTTGAAGCATCCATACTGGAAGTCATAAGAGTCGAAATTCTTCTTTGCAATCATGCAGGTGGAGCATCATCCCTTGTGCCAATATATGTACAAGGACTTTGGTTGCTTGGCCATGACCACCATCTTTCATTTGACCTTTGCTTTTTGTTTTTTTATTAGTTTTCTATGCCATTCATCTTGCGGTTCGAGGCAACTCTACATGGCTTTTTACATAAAAAAACAAGCAGAGATTTGATTATGCTATGGTGGACGCCATCTTGACTTTTTTTTATTGCACTCTGTGGATGTCCCTTTAGGCATTAGAATGAGTTAGAATGAAGTAATTATCTGTAGTAAAAAGATAAGAAAAGGACATAACAAAGGATGTTTCAAAGAGTTTAAACAAAAGAGGTGATATATGTCACTATAAAGAAGAGTTAGCATTTCAGGTAATCCTCAGCTTCCGACCACAATTGAACCCAAGATTTCTGTTGCTGGGTCAGAAATTTGTTCAATGAGTTTTGTCCCATTTTATGACCTTTCTTGTCTCAGCTGTTAAGTGAATCACTGCAGTTGATAAGTTAGTAGTCAGGCTGTTAAGTCAATCTGGCTTCCCCATTGACTTGGCTTGTCAGAAAGTAGCAAAAGGGAATCTCGTGAGCTTGGCACACAGCGACGGTCATAAGTATGAACCATTCG
>JANHFO010008615.1:23549-43548 GCA_032468095.1 Pareas carinatus | reverse complement strand
TCAATGTTAAATTTTTATGTTTTCTGTACACCGCCCTGAGTCCTTCGGGAGAAGGGCGGTATATAAATCTAAACAAATAAATAAATAAAATAATAAATGTGATTATTTCAAAAAGCCAGGGTATTTTTCTAATGCACATCTGAGCATCGAGCCCCAGAATGCGTCAGTAACATCAATATGTACAACATAACATAGGCCAGATAATTAACATGATGCCAGGTTTTGGTGGTTTTCCAGAGAGAAATATTGCTGACATGGCTTCTGGTAGGGTATATGTGAGAACAATGAGGCACCTGCTAAATTTGAGCATTCAATAGAAGAGTCAAAACCAAGGTCTGTGCTATGAAAGAGAAGTACTGTTAGGACCCCGGAAAGTACACGGCCATAGCTACAGATTAGTTTAACGCTGAAAGAAAAACTGTTGTCTACTAATAGCCAACTGAAGACGTATGAAGACTGGCAAAGCTTGATAACTCTTAACTTTAAAACACTTTTCGATGCCTGACATTGCAGTTGTTATTTAAGAATTACCTTGTGATCCCAATGTTCAGTTATTGGGAAGCTACCTTCTCAAATGGGATGGTATGAAAGGAAGGCTCCCCTTAATTTTTATCTGCCTGTAAGCCAACCTGAGTCCTTCAGGAGAAGGGCGGGGTATAAATAAAAAAAAATTACATTAATTAACCTGATTTGGATTTCATTCTACTTCAGATTCATAAGATAGCTTTGGTAAGCTCCTGAATGTATGGACATGATAGCACAGAAGGAAGTAGGTTGGCCGTCTTCAGCATAGCATGGTTCTGATGTGTTGTGTGTGCATCTCCTAGTATAAGCTGAAAAGGGTCAGGCTAGAGAAAATGGAATTTAATTTCTCAAAACTTACTAGTTGCACAGTAGAAATTTGCAGGAATGAGGACAGGAGATGCAAGCATTGAAGTAGTCAAATTTTACAAAACATTCTGTAAGCAAGCTGTACTTTATGTCAATAATGAGCCTAGACCAGTGATGGCGAATCTATGGAACGCGTGCCACAGCAGGCACACAGAGCCCTCTCTGCTGGCACGCGAGCCAAGTTGCTCCAGCATCTCCCTAGAGCTTAGCATGCTCAGAAAGGAATAGCGGTGCCAGGCAATAACATCACGGAGCCATGCACATGCGCAGAGTAGAGGCGCCGGGTAGTGACATCACGAGGCCATGCGCATACTCAGAAAAAGAGTAGCGGCACCAGGCAATGACATCATGAGCCGTGACTCATTAGTCGCCACTCATCCGGGCACTCAGTGTCTAAAAGGTTAGCCATCACTGGCCTGGACTATACAGATACCCAAATTCTCCATGAAAACTTCAAGAATAACAAAAGAGTTGCACTGTATTTGTAGCATTTGAAAAGTAATGTGCTTCTGATTTAGAAGCAAGTCGTGCTCTTGAAAGATGATGATTTATTGGAATGTGTTCTGTGTTCTATTGCAGGGCAATGCCCATAAAATACTGCAAAAGTGCACTTTGCCGATTACCGGGAAACAGTGTGTGGATCGCATCATAACAGAAAAGGTAAAGTACTTCGTTTGATTACTTTTAGCTTATTTCCTTTCTCCTACAACCTAAAGAACTTGGGCGAGGAGTGGGGAGAGCCTTATTATCTTCGTAACAAACCTGCAAGACAGAGCAGCCTCTAAATTGCCCAAGACAAGCCCTTGAATAATAATAATAATCAAATAAGTTTTGTTCAAATGCCCATTTTTAACCTTAGTCTCAGAAAACAAGGACCAGTGTCTGCATTTTTACTCTCTGTTATTTTCAATTCAACTAATGAGGAGAAAAAAGCCTGAAGATTAAAATTAATATATAGAAATGTAAATTGAAAGAAATAGTCTCCTCATTTTTTCTTTCCAACTCATGTCTGCCTCCACTGTGCAAGTTTACCGAGGAGCAGAACTGTGCTCGTTCGGAGATATAATCCCAGACTATCTGGTGGGCTCCGGAGAATACTGATTCCTGACTGGTTCTGGTGGGATAGAGAAAGGGACTCTAAAGGATTTTGAGATCTAATTATTTGGGAGCAGTCTCCCATTTTCCTACAGACCTTGTTTTTTTCCCACCTGCTTCCAGTTTTCTGGGAAGATACTAGACTGTTTTGCTGAAGCAAACCTTTCATTAGTGCTTTATAGTATTTATCAACAGATTTCAAGGAAGAGACTATAATGCTCTTTTCTCATACCACATGGTAGCAGTCTTTTATCATCGTACTGTTGCCAGGCTGTACCATTTACAAATTGTTGGTGGGGAAGGACATCTTGATTGTCGTGCAAAAGCTCTTGACAGATTAAAAACCAGCCTGTCAAGGAAATAACTGGGTTTAGCACTTCCTTCCATTCTTCTGGTTTTTACATACAGTGAGCTTAAATATAATGTAATTACTTTCAGATACTTAACTCTGGTTGGCCTCCCCTCCCCCCATGCTAACTCTCCCCACCAAGGAGTTAATAGTGACATCATCTGGCAACAAGTCATATGAGTTTGTGGATTGTAGCATCAATGCTCAGTTTCGATGAGTGAATTGCTCATGCTGCATTTATAGTAGGTGGAAGGGAAAAAACCATAAGTGTAGGAAAACAGAGACAGAAAACAGGCAAACATACATCTGGGCTTAAGAAGTCAGATTGGTTTTCAGAGGTTGAATCAGCCTTCTAGGTCCGCAGAATTTTCTGTTCTAACTAAACCTCTTTACAATTATTTCAATCCTTTAGGCTGTTTTTGATGTTGATAAGAAAAAAGGACTGACGCTGATCGAAATCTGGGGAGACGTGTCTGTAGATGAGATTAAAAAATGCACTGGAACTGACTTTGCTGTAAGTCTTTAACTGGTTAAGTACAGTTGAGAAATGAATTGCTAAAGAAAACAGGGTTCTCTTAGTCTCTTTCCCTAGGCAGAGTGCAGTGCAAGCTGTTGCCTTTTAAGCATGAATTCTGCCGAGCATTCTCATCAGAAAGCAGACTGACTTGGATATTCCCTCTTCCATCTGTGACTGAATTAAAAACTTTCTGAGGGACCGGTCACGAATAGTGATGGTTGAATCTGTCAGATCCACTTCCCTGAAGCTTAGCACTGAGTCTCCACAGGGCTATGTACTCAGTCCCTACCTGTATTCACTGTACACACATGATTGTGTATCGTCTGACCCATCCACTGTGATCATTAAGTTCGCAGATGATACCATCATATTGGGACTTATTACAGGTGGAGACGAAACAGCATACAGGGGGGAGTTTCAAAAACTCTCCACATGGTGGTTACAAAACAACCTGCATCTGAACATCAGCAAGACAAAGGAGATGGTGTTAGACTTCCAGAAGAAGAGAAAGGAACCTGTTCAACTTTACATCGAGGGGGGCTGTGTGGAGAGAGTTTCCTCCTTTAAATTCCTGGGAGTCTATCTCAGTGAAGATCAACACAACCCAGGTAGCCAGAAAGGCCCAACAGAGACTCTACTTCCTTAGGGTCTTGCAAAAAAATAAAGTGTAACAACTATATTGAAGATTTCCTTTTACCAGTCCACAATAGAAAGCGCCCTAACTTATTGCATTACGGTATGGTATGCTGGTTTGACAGCCCCAGATAGAAAGACTTTACAGAGGGTGGTGAGGACAGCACAAAACATCCCCTGAGACCACTGGACGATATCACTAGGGCCCATTGCCTTAGAAGAGTGAGGAAAATCCTCAGGGACAACTCACACCGTAGTCAGCTCTTCTTTACTCTTCTACCACGAGGCAGGAGATATAGAAGCATAGACAGTCGCACAAACAGGCTGAAGAACAGTTTTTATCCATTTGCTGTCAGACTCCTAAATGAAAAATAATATAACAACGTGTCTGCATGTATTGGATGGGGGTACACAAAGCGAGCCTCAGCCAATCTCATTGTAAACATCTTGTACTATGACAATAAAGGTTTCATAATGACAAAAGGTTAACCGTTGATAATAGTACAGTTTTTTTTAAAAAAAAGGGGAGTTGTGGTATAACTTATCCAGACTAAGTATTTGTCAATTTCAGTTTGTTAGAAAAGATGGTTCATTGGCTTGACTTAGAGTGAGCCAATATGTTGGCAATATTATAATGTTTCTATACAATGGTCTCTTATGCTTCCATGTTTTTGATTACATTCGTAAGATGCTGTGAAAGAAGATTTGAGTAACTAACCATTAAAGGAATATAAGCATATTTAAGATACATAAAAGTAAGAGATTGATTTTGGTAGCAACATAAATCAGCACTTTCTAGTTCTGTTTTATAAACTTAAGGTTCAGCAACTAAAGCACCAAGCCTCAGATCTGATCCTCCAAGAGACAAAAGCTTCTTGGCCTGGAGCTGTAAGCCTTTAAATGTCAGTAATGTGTTCCATCAAGCCACCAATTTTTTTTAAAACCCATAGTTTTAGCACTATTTGTTTTTAACATTTTATGTAAGGGTGTATTAAGCATATGCTTTTGTGAAGAGTGATACCTTAGTGGTGTCCTTGAGATCCTGCCATGCACTCTTACAAACAAGGCCAGAGGGAATAATTGTTTTCACGATTGCACGAATATGCAGAAATCTATAAAATTACATTCTGCAGAAAAAGGCAGTCATGGTAAAAATCACAACACGCAATTATGTTCTAGAAACCTAAATGTGGAATCAGTCATCCTAAACTGGATTAGCATCATACCCAAGCCCATAAATCCAGTCTTGTTCAGTCCTTTATTTGCTTACACCTAATGGACAGAATCCTGCCAAACTAAAACCATCTCTTTCTCACCCTACTAAATATTCAGTATCCTGAGATGATAGATAGATAGATAGATAGATAGATAGATAGATAGATAGATAGATAGATAGATAGATAGATAGATAGATAGATAATAAGGTGATTACCTTGAATCTCTGCAAAAGCTCAGTGTTGCCAGAACTCTTCCCCCACTTCTGCAGGTGCACATTATACCATATCTAAAAAGAGCTGGAAAGAGTAGACAACTTGTGGCACTAAAGCTGCCTGTGGCTTTGGTTTAATTTCAGTCTTTCTGCCTACTCATCCATTGGAAGAGATCAATCAAGCCTCTCCATTAAGAGCTCTTTGTCTCAACCTGATGCCTACTGTTTATGGGTAGGAGTGGGGAGACCAAGTGTCAGAAAGAGAGAGAAAAAGTGTGTGACAAATGGTGACTGTTGACACCAGTGTTGGCTATAGCTCTGTTGACTGCTTGTTTCCGAGCATGTGGTCTTTGCAAGATTACTGCTGCGAGTAGACAAGAGACGTTTGCCCACACACTTGCTATTCAAACTTAGATATATTTTAACCCCCTCTGAATTCAGTGGGAATTTAATGGAAGGGAACAGAAACCAATCTATACATGGATTAACTTTCTCAAACTAGTATCCTCCAGATGTGTTGGACCGACTCCCGGAATCTTCGTGCTAAATATTTGGAGAGGATGAAGTTGAGGGAAGCTGTTGGAAGCTTTTTGTTTGCTTCAGTGCATGGAGACAGTTCTACATAACAAAGTTAATCCATATATACATTTATTTCTCTTCCCTTCTGCTGAAATGCATGGTATGATGATCAGTATGCACTAGAACTTTTATTGCCTCCAGCACTTAACATTTCTCATGTCACGATTACCTTGTTGCGTAGGCATCAATCATCAGTCTTGGGTAGAACTGTAGTTCATGGATCATCTTTGATTAAAGACAGGTGGTCACTTTTTTTAAGCATTGAAAGCTATTTGTGACATGACAGCATTGGTGTTAGGGCAAACCAGGAATAGAAACTGAGAACATAAAATCTTGCTGGGTCTGTTTTACCTCTGGGAATTGAACTGCACATCCAAAACAATAGCAGTAGAGCAAAAATTTAGGTGTGAGGCTGTACTCCCATCAGACATGGAATGCTGTGCTTTCTAATCCAGAGTTGGTTGAAATCAGAAAGTCACTCAAGGATGTGTGGGGCTCTGCAAATGAGCGTATGGAAGCATGGGTGAGATGGGGCTCTTTCTCACCTTCCCTGCTGCCAAAATTGAACATCAGTCCATCATTCAAGAGTCTTTGTTTTGAACTATTTTATTCAACATTATTATTTTTGATCATTGATTGCTCTTGTCTTCATTCTTGAATCCTTTTTCTCATGAAAAATAGAATTTGTATAGTACTTTTGAATGTTCAAAACAATCCCATAAAACTATTAATTGTTATTATCCCCACATGACAGATGGTTTCTGGGTACTGGCAGCTTATCTAAATGTTGCTCCATCGTCAGTTTGAAGTAGCTGATATCAACCCATAGTCTCTTACGATACAATAGGAATTGGAAAAAGCGGAACAGCACTGCAAAAGCTGTGTTTGTTTGTCTAAATTGGCATACATGCTCCAACTTGAGCATCCTCCAAGTTAAGGCACTTCAACTCTGCAATGCCTTTTTTGACTGGGGAATTCAGGGAGTTAAAGTCCATATAAGGGTTTAGAAGGACCAAATTCTGGACCCATAAATTTAGAGGTAGAATTAAGCCTAAGCATTCACAATATGCTCATTGTCTCCCATAACATGTGTTTGTTCTGCCGGTGCTTCATATACCTGAGGAAACAGGATTTTTTTTAAAAAATATTTTTAGTATTTCAATCCGGCATAATATTTATTTCCACATTGTTTTGGGCCCATCGATATTCTTAGACACTAAAAAAGCAAGTGACTGCAGCACAAGGCTTGGTTTGAAAGTGTTCTCCAAATCTCAGAATCAGAGTTCAGGGCTTTCTAATTCATGATACCATAGTCTATTCTTGTTTTTTCTCTCCCTCCTTTTTTTGGAAACTTGAAGTTGAAACTCAGGTTCATTATTGGAGGCAAAAACTTTGTGTTTTGTTTGTCATCTAATACATCACTATAAGCACTGAATAGAACAGAACAGAATAGAATTCTTTATTGGCAAAGTGTGTTTGGACTCACACAAGGAATTTGTCTCTCGTGCATATGCTCTGAATGTACATATAAGCTACAAGTGACATATCACAATCATAATAATAGAATACAGCCATCTTGTCACAAAAACATTCATCATACCACAAAATACATTCATCATGTCATGAGATACATTTTTGTGATAGGCATAGAATAGTCATAAAATTCTAGATAAGCAATCTACAGTGAGAGTCACTGACTGTAATCAGTAGCTACTGCGGCAATGCTGGGAATTATCTGTCAATTCATTTTTTTCCCTTCCTTTCTTAACAGGTTTCGTCAAACCTCATGCCAATGAAGCAGATTTGAACCCGAAATGTAGACCAGTCCTTTCTTCCATACTTCCAGGAAAGAGGAATCGAATGTCTGTTTATGCATTTATGCATTATTCAGAGGTCTTTGTAAAGCAGTTGTTATTTAAGTAGTTAGCATCAAGCTGACTTGTAAACATTTATTTGTATGCAACAGTACAGTACAATTTCCAAATTTAAATGTTCATTTGGCACTTAGATATTTTTAATTATAGTATTGCAGGTTTGACTGTTAACAAACATTAGTAGAGGAAATGGCTCAGTTAAGATGATCACCTCTTGTCTTTTTAAGCTGAAATATGCACAGACTTTGCCCTACAGATAAAACTGCAGTTAAGTTGTAATTACCAACTTCAGAATAATCCAGCCATTTTCAGTGCCTCTGAATGTGTCCAGAACCGTATATGACTCCTTTTATGCTAAGGTTACTTTTACATGCAGAAGAACAACTTGTGTGCCTGTACATTAGCCACTACTATACAGATTCACAGATCTGAACACAAACAGGCAGATATTGTTTACCTAAAACTTGTGAATCACCAGAACTTTGAACATTTAGGCATTATATTTTCAAGATGGCATTACTAAAAGACTACATAAGGGCTGTTTATATTCTCTGATTTAAAAAAATGTAAACATTTTTAAACCGTCCAGTTGCTCATCCTGTGAAAGACAAATATGAGGTTAGATGACCAGAGCATATATTTGCCTGTTGAGATCTCAGAACCCCTAAAAGTCTTGGAAATCTTGTTTCCAAGATTTGCAGTAATATATGGCTCCTGTTCTGTGTAACATACAAGCACTTTCTGATGGGTTATCCAGTAGCACTTACTTGCTGAAAGCATGAATATATGCATTAGAAATTAAATGTCTAGCAGGATAAATTGGGGAGAAAATTGCTTAATTTGCAGGAATAATACTGGCTGCAACATCTGTCAGTCCTTTCGTTTGGATTGGTTTGGTACAGAAATTTGTTTGTTTAACTGCCAAATAAGTACAGCCCTGAATTGTATAAGAGATGTACCATGAATTGTCCACCTTGCACGTAGCAGAAACTTGGTTGCAATGGAAATTTGTTGTGATGCTGTTACAATAACTTTCTTCTTACCAGCCTTATTTATTGTTGCACATATTCGTGCATCTAATGTGTGGATTCCATATTTTCACTAATACAAAAAAATTGTTCACATAGATTTTTAATTACATCAATATAGGTGCTATTTGGAATGTGACCTCTTCCTTTAGGTTTTCAAATAATAAGCACATGGCCTCTACTTTTCTTTCTTGGGTCTGAGAGTTTTCAAAGGGAATATTTTCCAGGTCAAAGCTTCTTTCATCATTTTCATCTTTCTTACCTAAGCACTGATTGCAGGTGCATTAAAGCTTGGGAAGATCATTAGCATTCCAGTGAGATATGCCCCTTCCTTTATATGAGACAGTGCAAGGGAATCAGGTTGGTTTTTCAGTACCCAGTGCCTATTTGTGAGTGCAGTCAAATGTATATCTTTTTTTTCCTTCCCAAGAAGCCCTTCTAATCTGAAATGCAGGCATTAAGGAGCAACATCTAAGCAAAGATTTTGGATGGTGTGATCTGAACTTAATTTCTGTGTGATGTAGGAAGCTTTGAGTGCCTGCTTATGGGCTAATGAGCACTTAGCGATATTTGGGCAGTGCTTCTAAACCTCGGCAACATGGAGATGGATGGAATTCAACTCCCAGAATTCCCTAACTAGCATGGTGCTAGGAAATTCTGGGAGTTGAAGGCCACGCATCTTCAAATCGCTGAGGTTGAGAAACACTCCTCAGGAGGAATGAGCAGCAGAAGAAAACTGTTTAAGAGGGAAAACATAAGAGATATGAAAGTTATTAAGAACAGGTAGCACTTCTGGCCTCTCTTTACTGTTTTTCTCTTCTTTTTCTTAGTTGTTAGTGTATATTAGATTTTCTCATTCTTCTTTTAACATTTAATAAAGTTATGAAAAAAGTTCCACCTGAACACAAAGGTCATTATGAAACCAATAGGGTCACTTGAAGTCAGGTTCAAAGGAAGCAATCTGTACACAAAGTAGAATTAGCAGGACACAGTAATGGCTTTTTGCCATAGTTGGATGATAGTACCAAGTCCTAGGGACACCTATCGGAATGGATAATTTGCAGAAAATTTTGAATCTACATCGAAGCCATCTGAAGATTAAGGAAAGGTGTGTATAACATGTGAGTTCATCCTCTATTCTGCTCCACCAATTTATCCAGAGGCCCTTCCTGATTGTACACCTAATATAATAGAACTTTGCTCCTTCAGTAGAATGCTTTTTTTGACCCTTCTCTTTCATGCTTTGTGTATGGCAAATACTTCATTCTACCGATTGATAAGGAATAAAGCTGAGCTGACTAATGAACGTGCTGTACACTGTGTGTCTGATCTTTTTTATGTAACTTTCAAAACAATAAAACAAAGTGTGAAATGGTTGTGTACTGCTGTCGCTGTTGTTAAGAATGAGCTTGCTTGGTGGAAATGCTTTATGCCCTGCATCCAATCTCGAATCGGGTTTAATAGACATGAAATTCAGTGATGCACAGCTTTGAAAGCCAGTTTGAGAGATGTGTCTCATATATGTATGAGAACGTAATGAATATGATCATTTGTTATAGTCCTCCCTTTCTGTCCTATTAAAACTCAATTCAGTGACAATGTGGGGGTCGGAGATCTGAGCCCACAGTTAAGGTTTTGGGGATAGCAGGTTACATACCTCTGATTAAACATCTAAAGCAATTTTGCTGCTTTGTGATTATCATCCAAAATGGTAACTCCTCTGCACAGAGCAGAATAACAGAGTTGAAGTCCACAAGCCTTAAAGGGACCAAGGCTGGAGACCTCTGATCTGGAGAATAGCTTGACTCCTTTTTGGCGACCCCTGAGATATTGGGGTATTCTAGTTCTAATTGACCCCCCCCCTCAAACCTGGCAAGTTCCCGAACTATTATATGCCTTGATTTCAGTAGGGCTCATTCCTAAATAAGTTTGCTAAGTATGATTGGGGTTTTCAGCTTTAACACCGATCCAGGTCAAGTGAACAAAACCTATTGAAAAGCTTAGCCTAGCTCTGTGATATTGTGAATTAATTTTTAGTTTCCTGTAGCTGTATTGCTTGTGGAACATTTGTACTACCCGGCCTAAATATTATACACACCATATGGTTATCCTGCTTTTTGTTTAGAAATAGCTACCCGGGGGTGTATTTCAAGCAAGGCTATTTTGGTTTTGTTCACATGACACAGTTATCCATGATTTAGTCAACCACATTTTCTTGGTTTGCCACACCCTGAGTCATTAACTGTCCATATGGTCTGCGTTTGCACAACATGCTAAACTAAAATCCGTTGAGTAGTTTGCTGTATTGTGCCAATAGAAATAGAAAACATTTGAAATTCCTTCAGTTGCTGAATTGGGAGTTTTCAGCTTCTTTACTTCTTTACCTGCCTAAAAGATTTTTTAAAAAAAACAAAACAAAAAAACATTCAGTAGATATAACTTGTGAAGGGATCGTTTGTCCACAGTTATTGCTAACTGGAAACCCCTTATGGATTTTTTGCATAAAATAAAAAAATGAATTTATGATTTATGGATTTGCTGATTAGGTAGGAATTGAAGTCCACACAACTTTATGGGGGAATTCTGGGACTTCAGTTCCCAGAATTCCCCAGCCAGAAGAGAGTTACCGTATTTCTTCAAAAATAAGACCCAGTCTTGTATTAATGTTTGCTCCAAAATATGCAGTAGGGCTTATTTTCAGATAGGTCTTCTTTTGGGGGAACTGTGGCAATCCCGAACGCTGATCCCAGCCAGCCCTCTGACGTAAGGCTTATATTTATGAGCAGCCTGAAAAATCATGCTAGGCCTTATTTTGGGTAGGTCTTATTTTCGGCGAAACTTGGTATATTGTAACCATAGAGTAAGAAGTAAATGTATAATTGTACTTATACAGTAAATAAGATTGAAAGCTTTCTTTGTATCCTTTATCTTTTCTATTTGTCTTTTGCTTTTCATCTCTTTCTTGCACTTTCAGCCTTCTCTTTGATTTCTGTTCTATTTCTCACTTTATATGAGTTTTTATCTTCTTTTTAAAACTTCTAATAAAATTATGCAAAAAAAATATTAAGGAATCATTTGAATTGAGTCACTGAATGGAAAAATAATACTGAGAGACATAAAAACCAGTGACATTAGGAAGATTGAGAGGAACAGCCAGCTCCTTCAGGCATAAAAGAGAGCAATTTAGATTAAATAGCTTCCTGGTTTGGAGAGACTGCATGCAGGGTTACTCAAAGAACACAGCCACTCCAACTATGAACCACTGTGTAGTAAAAATCACTGATATACAATTGTTCTTAGAGTACATGCAGGAAATTTGATGTTATTTGTCAGAGGTTATTTGCTATATCAGAGGGAAAGCATTCAAAAATGATGCTTGACAACACAATAGAGGTAGAAAGTGTATTGGTGCTATAGCTAAAGAGGTAAATCAAGAGGAAAAAGTATTACACACAGAATTCACTTGCACCTTCTATAATTTCATAAACACCAAACTTAAAGACTTGAAAACCATACCACCAATGAAAGGACCTAATGGAAAAGACTGTAATGAAGCCGTTAAGGCTAGTATTTTAAATAGGTTCTGCAGTTCAGTCTTTGTTAACAGCAATGGCTCCAGCCCCACATTTCCTAATCATACCACAATTAGTTGTAATGATCTGCTACATGTTAATTTTACAGAAGATAATGTTGAAAAGGCACTATGCAAACTAAAGCCATCCTCATTTGTTGCCCCTGATGGATTATGTGCATACTTCTTTAAAAAGCTCTCCACTGCCATAGCTGAACCATTAAGCACAATCTATGAGATATCATTCAGATCCAGCACTTTGCCTGACCTATCTTAAAAAAGGAAGACCCCAGCCTAGTTGAAAATTACAGACCAATCTCATTATGTTGTGTCACCTGCAAAGTCATAGAATCAATCATCATTACTTTCCACTTAGAGACAAATAACCTACTCTCTAACAATCAGGAAAACAATTGTCCTGTAATCTACAACTCCTACACTGCAAAAACATTTGGACTATACAACTCGACCAGGGTAAAGCAATAGATGCAATTTACATAGACTTAGCAAAGCCTTTGACTCAGTGGTACATGACAAACTCCTGTTAAAACTACACTCTTACCGCATTTCTGGATCACTACATAAATGGATAGCTGCATTCCTGTCAAACAGACAACAAGTAGTTAAAATAAGGAGTGTCATATCAAACCCTGCACCAGTTAACAGCGGTGTTCCCCAAGGCAGCATTCTAGAACTAACCCTATTTTTAATTTATATAAATGATCTTTGCGATCATATCAAAAGCAACTGCGTCCTCTTTGGTGATGACGTAAAACTATTTAACACCACTGACAACATTGCTGCCTTACAATGTAACCTTGACTATGTATCTGAATGGTCGAACAATTGGCAACTTCACATCACAACCAACAAATGCTCTATCTTACACATTGATAAAAAGAATCAGAACACTAAATACAAACTGGGTGGATACGACCTCGAACACAACCCTCACTCTGTCAAGGACCTGGGAGTACTCATTTTAAAAGATCTAAGCCTCGGAGCTCACTATATCAGCATTGCCAAAAAAGCATTAAGAGTTGTCAACCTAATTTTGCAAAGCTTCTTTTTCAGTAATATTGAACTGCAAACCAGGGCATATAAAATGTTCGCCAGACCAATTCAGGAATACAGCTCATCTGCCTGAAACCCATATTGTTTAACAGACAATTGAACATGTCCACAAGTATTTTATGAGAAGAATACTCCATTCTGGACCTAGACAACCTAGAGCTACACCGTTTAAGGTCTGACCTAAGCTTAGTACACAAAATTGTCTGTTACAATGTTCTACCTATCAATGATTATTTCAGTTTCAACCACAAGGAAGTGGTAGTCAGAGTGGAAGGCAGTCTCGGTGAGTGAGCTGGTGGAAGGGGAGGGCCAGTGAGGGAAGAGCAAGCAAGAAGCTAGATAGGCAGGCAAGCAGGGAAGCTGGTGCCCGGGGGGAGCTGCAGCCGGAGCTGAACTTTGCTTCGCTCGCCACCACACTTTGGTGAGCTGCTCTCCGGCGACCCCCATTTGTCCGTCACCACTTAATATTAATTAATATTAATTATTAATTAATTCAAGCCTGAGCCTCTGCAGACCACCAACATTTTCTCTCTGTGGCTCATAAGTTGGCAACCACTGTTTGAAATGATATATAAATGAGGTTTGTCTCTTTGTACCTATTAATGGCTGCCTTGTCGTAATGCCAAGCATCCAGGAATTCCCTAGCATTTTTGGATTCAGTTTGAGCAAAGCATTGACATTTCTAGTTGAATCTGTGGTTGTTGTGTTATTGCGGAGCGTGTCCTTGTGACAAGATGAAATGTATTTTGTGACATAATGTCCGCACTTTATAACATAACATGATTAATATATGTACTTTAAGACTATGAATGTATTTTATGCTTATATACACAACTGATTATGGCTGTATATGCCTATATATACAAATGATGGTGATTATGCTTATATATTCAAACTGACTATGAATGTATCTCGATTGTATTCTCATTGTGTATGTATGTAGGTATTGAGCACGATCACTGAAGAAAAATTCCTTGTGTGTCCTGTCACACATGGCGAAATAAATTCTGATTCTGAGTGTGGCAAAATAAGGAATATTTGCCAGGACTTCTGACGGCAGTTGGTGTTTGTGAATGTGGTCTGCAATTTTCTATCTATTGGTCCTACAACGGTGGCTGTTACAGTCTTTTCATTGTATGTTGTTGTAGATGATTCCTGTTTTTCATTCTTGGTACTGAGTGTTTTGGTTTGCTTAAGGTATTTTGGGGAGATTTTGCTGGTTTGCATACTACAGTGATGCTAAGTGGTTGCAGTAGTCTTGGAATGTTTTTTTGAAATAGAGGAGAATCTTTTGTAAGTTGTAATGATTGTGTTGCAGTGGGTTGTGTAGTCAATTACTTTTGGATACAGGGAGATGGGTATCCATTGTTTTGGAAGATGTGTAGGTGGTATGTTTTCTTTTTTAGGCATTTTGGGTTACTCCAGTATGTTTCTGTACAATGTTCTAATATAGCTTATTTTGTGGGTGGTTGGGTTGCTGCTTTGATAGTGAAGCACAAACCTAGGTCTCTAATTTGCCATTGTTTTCTCTGCTGATGAAGATATCCAAGAAGATAGTGTGTGGTTTTTTTCTTGTACATTATTCCTTTAAAGATGTTGTTGATTGTCTCATGTTGTTGATTGTCTCATGTGTCTTCTATAATTGTTCCTTTTCTTATAAGGAAAGTGTTATCTACAATGCAAATCCATATTTTGGGTTGTTTGTGTGGGAGTGCTATTGCTTCTAGACCAGGGGTGTCCAACCTTCACAACTTTAAAACTTGTGGACTTTAAGTCTTAGAATTTCCCGGTCAGCATGCTGGCTGGGGAATCCCGAAAGTTGACATCGACAGGTATTAAAGCTGCCAATGTTGGACACCCTTGTTCTAGACAATGCATCACAGTCTCACTTATGAATTTTGACTGTGGTGAATCCATGATCGTTGCTGTGATTTGTTGGTACAGTGTATTTGTCCATCAAATAGGTTGTGATGCAAAGGTCAATGAGGTCTACGAGGCTGGATTTTTCAATCAGTGAATTATGTTAAGTTGAGCATATTGCTTAATGATGCTTCAGTGGATTCCTTTGTTAGTTCTGAAACTATGGATGTTAAGGATGCTGTGACATTAAATTATGATTTCGTTCTCTTTTATGTTTAGGTTTTTGATTTTCTCTAGGCACTGTAGTGGGGGACTGGATATCAGTTTGCTTTTTCATTGGCTGTAATCCTAGACACAGTTTTCTTCAGACCAAGGTACAATTTATTTGGTTTTTAAAGGTGTACAAGACCAGATTGTTGTTGCTGTTGTAAAAATGAATAGAATACTGACACCTTTTACCATAAAATGAAAAGATACAAAGTGGATAGTAGGATAAGCCCAAGAAAGTGTTCACAATCTATCTAGGGGTACATCTTTAGTGAATAATTACAATACCAACCTCTCAATAGGCCTCCTACTACAATGGCCATGGGACTTAAATATTTTATCAGCAGGTGAAATACTGCTAAATATTTAATTCTAGCTGAGGATGAAAAGAATAGTGCAGATGTGTGATGTTCTTTTATACCACATTGTTTATCAATATATGGATACAGTGCTGATTAACAAAGTGGAAAGTGTTTTTCCTCCAGTGAAAAAGAATTAATATCTATATACATTCAAAAACAATTTCAGAATATATTTAATTTAGTTTGAGAGCTGTGTCTTTACTACTCATAGTTATATCTACATTTCTAGAAAAAAATTAATTACAAAAAGTTTAAGATCTGACTTCACTTGATCATCCAAACTGGGTAAGGTTTTTCTCTTAAGGGAAAAATCCTATTATCAGCTTTTATTTAATTATAGGTCTTCATACAACCCATTATTAATTTTTGGAACTAACTACTTTTATAAACAAAAAAGTTCTTAATGACTATAAGACATGATAAACTAAACCCTATAGAGGCAATAAAGCTCAGGATTCTCTATGCCATAAAAAAGGAATACGGGTAGTTCTCAAATTATGACCATAATGGAGCTTGCCATTTATTTATTTATTAATTTTATTAGCCGTCTAACTCATCATGGGGCTACTCTAGGTGGGTTCATAAGTCTTATTATGAATTTATTATGTTCATAAGTCATGATAGTTGTAAAGTATGTCGCAATGCGATTGACCCAATTTAACAACTTTTTTGGCAATGGTCATTAAATGAACCTGGAGGTTGTAAAGTGAACCTGGCGACTGTTGAGTGAATCCATTGTTTGCCAAGGAACATTTTTGCTGAACGATCATTGGTTTTCAGCAAAAATGTTATAAAGAGAGTCACTTTGGTCTAATGATTAAAACAGACTAGAAACTGGGAGACCGTGAGTTCTAGTCCCATCTTAGTTATGAAAGCCAGCTGGGTGACCTTGGACCTAACACAGTCCTAACACAATCAAGAATTTTATTGCCTATTTACTATGTAGTTTATAGCTTTCTTTTTTCTATTATCTAGTCATTTATTTTGTTCCTTAAAAGTTTTAAAATAAATTCTATTTATTTATTTGACTTTATTAGCCACCTATCTAATGGACTCTATTGTTTTAAATATTTTAAAATTAAAATTAAAAGTTCTTTAAAAAAGAATAGTAGACATTGCCAGCTTTATCCTCCGTTAATGTGTCCAATCCTCTTTTTAAAATGTCTAAATTGGCAGCCATCATAACGATGGCAGTGAATTGCTTTGGATTTATTATACCTCTATATCTGTAGCTTTAATGAATGATCTAGAGTCTTAATATTATACACTTATCTCTTCATCTACAGTTTCCATCTCATGCATTTATATATCTCTGTTATACACAGAGAGGTATATACTGCTAAAAAGCATTGTATGCAATGAATTGTTTTTCATATAGTGAAAAACTGTTGTACATTTTTACACATTTTTAGCTCTACAATATCCATTAAGTGCTCTCTCTCTTGGAGAAAGGTTGTTTATAAATAAAGGTTGTCTACTGCAAAAGTTGGAGGTCATTTTTGTTATACATTTGTCGTATTTTTCTTTGGTCACATCCGATTTTACAACCTTTTTTGCAATAGCCGATAGCCACGTGAATCACATGGTTGTTAAGCATAACTAGCTTCCCTATAGATTTTGCTTGTTGAAAGCCCCCTGGGAAGGTCACAAATGGCCAGAATGCTGCAAACATCATAAATGCATAAATACAAGCACCTGTATTTTGATTATGTGAGCACAGGAACACTGCAACTGTCGTTAAGTGTAAAGACTAGTCATAAGTCCCTTTTTTCAGTACCATCATAACTTCAAACAGTTGTTAAATAAATGGTCATAGGTTGAGGACTGCCTGTAAAACATTTATACTTGCACTAAGCTACAATTTACTTTTTTAGTATTGCTTTGAGCCAAAAATAAATAATTGAACTTTCCTGACATGAGAGTTAATGCCAAACTAGGAGTGCTATGAGGGAAGAGAGGAGTTACAAACTCACATGCTATGGGTCATTTACCAAATGGTCCCTTCAGTCTTTCTAACAAAGTCTTAGTCTTTTTATATCAGGATCAAGTAATAAAAGTTTAAAGGCTTTTTTTTTAAAAAAAACAACAAAAACCTTTGATCTTATTCTCATAGAGGTATAAACCTGCACCATGTCATTATTTGATGTATTGCCGCACAGCTGTGCATGATATATGTATGTGCATATTATCATCAGCCCCAATTAATCCTCTGCAGGATGAAGGCCGTTTCAGTGACAGTTTTAGGCAATAATCTACAACATCACCCCAGTATGGGTTGGTTGATAGGTATTTTCTGACTTGTTAGTTATTTGTTTATTTAACATATAGCAAAATACATGGACTTAAGGTAGTTCAAGCGTTGATGTCCAATCCACCGAGCCATTCAAGGACAGGGTGGTCTGTGTTGAAAAAGAGCCAGTGTAGGCTCTTGATGGGCATTCATAAACAATGTGATGAATATTTTGTCGAGGAGCACCACAACCACACTGAGGGGTAGAGACCCCACTTAAACAATGAGCCCTGGCAGACGCCATGTTGAGTACGGATCCTGTTCAGAGTTGACCACTGCTGGTGAGGAAGGTCGAAACCTGGCTCCTTTTGTGTAGGATCAACTAGGTAACAGCCTGTATCTGGGCATTCAGCTGCCCATTTAGCTTTTCATTGTGTGTTGATGTCGAATTTGTTAGACAGCTGTTGTGTGAGTGCCAGAGAGGACTTCCTGGATTTAAGCCTGCCAATTAACAGATGAGGAAGATCAATGTATGCAGGTAGAAGTGGATTTCTCATCATTTTGATGTATTCCTTCACTAAGGTATCCCACCTACTTAGGGCTGGTGGTGCATTGTGGCTCAAGACAGGGAGTCAGCAAGTAGTAGATTTTATGCAACTTATGATTCTCACTGTATCATTTAGTCTAGCATCAATCTTGCTAGTGTGGCAGCTATTAAGCCAAACAGGGATGCAGTATTCAGTTGTGGAGAAGACCAACCCTAGTGCTGATATTCTGAGAGTAGAGGCTGAGGCTCCCCATCTTGATCCTCTTAGTTTCTGAAGTATATTGTTCCTAATGTTGATTTTAGTAGACATGTTCTCTAAGTATTTCTTATAGGAGAGAGTCCAACCTAAAGTTACTCTGAGGTATTTAGGGTAGGGGGTCATAAGGGGTCATGTTGCTATTCAGGTAGACCTTTGAGATGGCATTAGCAAATTTGTTGTTGCGATCAGGAAGCCACCATTTTGCTGACACTGGGTATTAGTCTCTTCCACTGGAAATGGCAACCCACTCCAGTATCCTTGCCAAGAAACCCCCATGGACAGTTTTGAAAGGAAAAAAGTTATGATGCCAGAAGATGAGCTCTTCAGGTCAGAAGGCATCCAACATGTTACTGGGGAAGAGCAGAGGGCAATTACAAGTAACCCCAAAAAGAGTGAAGCGACTGGGTCAAAGCTGAAAGGATGTCCAGCTGTTGATGTTGCTGGTAGTGAAAATAAAGTCCGATGTTGCAAAGAGCAGAGAGAGAGTTCTGCATAGGAACATGGAATGTGAGAACCATAAGTCAGGGCAAGCTAGATGTGATCAAACAGATGACTAGACCTGAACATCAACATACTGGGAATCAGTGAGTTAAAGGGACTGGAATGGGTAAATTCAACTCAAATGACCATCAAATCTACTACTGTGGGCAAAAATTCCTTCGAAGAAATGACATAGCCTTCATAGTTAATAGCAGAATAGGAAAAGCAATACTGGGGTGCAATTTCATAAATGACAGAATAATCTCACTTTGAATCCAAGGCTAACCATTCAACATAATCCAAGTCTATGCTCCAACTACTGCTGTCAAAGAGACTGAAATAATGCAGTTCTATGAAGACCTACAGCATCTCTTAGAAATAACTCCCAAAAATGATATCCTCCTCATTATTGGGGATTTGAATGCTAAAGTGAGAAGTCAAGAGAGAACTAGAATAAAAGGCAAGTTTAACCTTGAAGAACAAAATGAAGCAAGACAAAAGCTGATAGTGTTCTGCCAAGAGAACACACTGGTCATAGCAAACACCTTTTTCCAACAACCCAAGAGGCGACTCTACACATGGACATCACCTGATGGTCAATACCGAAACCAGACTGACTACACACTCTGCAGCCAAAGATGGAGAAGCTCTATACAGTCAGTAAAAGCAAGACCTGAAGCTGACTGTGGTTCAAATCATGAGCTTCTTCTTGCAAAATTCAGGCTCAAATTGAAGAAAGTAGAGAAAACCACTAGACCACTCATCTATGACCTAAGCCACATCTGCTACGAATATACAGTGGAGGTAACAGATTTCAGGGACTAGACCTGGTAGATAAAATGCCTGAAGAGCTTTCCACAGAGGTTTGCAACATCATATAGGAAGCATCAGTTAAAACCATTCCAAAGAAAAGAAAAAGCAGAAATGCTAAGTGGCTATCTGATGAGGCTTTGA
>JANHFO010008615.1:4426-17167 GCA_032468095.1 Pareas carinatus | reverse complement strand
TTAAAGGGACCAAGGTTGGAGACCTCTGCCATAGAAGGCATCTATGGAGATTCCAGGAACTGAGTCTAACTCAGAAATATTCCATTTTAAAAGTCTAACATTACTGTGCCATGGCTGTAAAGTTTGGCAGAGTTGGTTAAAGAATTGGGAGTAGGCAACTTAACCCAACTTGACTTCTTTCATGATAATAGGTAGGTGAGAAAATTATTGAAATATGAGATGATTGATTACAAGAGTATTCTTCGTACTTTGAAAACACTTTTCCTTATTCCAAGGTAGACATGGTTATTCCAGAGTGGACATTGAGTATAGGATTGTACTAGTTTAGTAACATCAGATAATGCAACCTTCCCCAAGCTTCAACTGTTGGGACTGGAAATTCCAAATCCCAACTAAAATGACTTGAGAAGTACAGGAAGTCCTCAATTTATGACTGTTTGTGCGACCCGGATTTTCTCTTGTAAGTCATGATGTTCCCATGTCAAGGCAGTCATGTGACCAACTTGATTTTATGACCTTTGTTACATAATGCAAACGTGACAGTCATAAAGTGAAAATGCAGTTGCTAAGCAAATATCATGGCCGTTAAGTAAAGAAATGCATTCCAAGGGGCATTTTTTTGCTGTAAAGTGACCGAAAAGAATTGTAATTGATTGTAAAAGTGAGCCAGTTGCCAAGTGTCTAAAAAGTAATCATGTCACCGTGTGTCTGTGTGTCTGTGTGTGTGAGTGTGTGACCATCAGAACTCCAGAATTAGGTTATAAGTACCTTTGGGGGGGAGAATTGGTTGTAACTTTGTATGGTCATGAAGCTATCTATCATTAACCGAAGACTAGCTGTAATTGGATTACTGTATTATTTTCCCAGGGTTGACCACAGTTCAGTAACTCATCTAGTACAATGTGACATAGTGAACAAGCTTCAGTTTTTGATAAACGACATCAAATTATCTCAGTTGAAAACTTAAGCATAAAGAAAAAGGCAGATTCGCTCCCGCCCAATTTTTTTAAAAATAGAGTGACTGAAAATATAGCCAGGGAAGTTTGTCACTATGTGTCAGTGCAAAATAAATTTAGTAATAACGTGTCAAATAATCTTCCTGCTTCACAGCACGTTTTCTGACAATCACATAAGTAAATGCACACAGCACCTGGCTGCTATTGTTTTTTAAATGTCAGTAAATTTGGGCAGTATTTAGAAGACAAAGTCACCACCAAGAGGAAATTTATAAAAACACTTTAAGTTAAGGAATTGCTGTGATTAGAAAGCAGTACTTGAAATTGTCTTAACAGTTAGACAACTGCTCTGTAATTAGATTTCCTCTACTATGTTGGAGTGACAATTTCCAGGATTAAAACTTAGGGAATTTTAGCTTTCAGCATTTTGGATGGGTACCAGATTAGAAAACCTGGGTTAGAGTATAATGAACCCAGAAATCAATTTCATATTCGTTTCAGAATCACAGTTGTGATGTCACCACTTCCATTTTAAAGACTATTAACAGTAGTCTGTGCAGTGTTAATGAGAATTGAATTCTTTGCAGTTCAATGTTCATAGATTACTGATCTTTGACTGTTTACTTGTGAGTGCTGGATTCAAGATGCTTTTTCTTCAAGCCATGAGCAGTCATGAGATGTCATGATCTTTCCCCCCTTAATATACAGTCAAAGTCATCTGCAGGAAGGGGCCAAGGGGGATAAAGGATGACCAACAGCACTGTGTTGACAAAATGTGAGTTCTACCCATTTTTCATGCGTGTTGGGATGTTGCATAGATTTTCAAAAGTGGAAGAGCTTGAACGCTGGTGGCGCATTACTTTTGCCATTTTTATTAAAGTAACAAGTTCTACAGATGTCCCTGTTTATAGTCTCTTTTCTACCAAAAGTAATTTCACAACAACTCTAACAACGAAATCATTAAAGCACAAAGGAGTTCGTAGCTGGTTGTTTATAAAAGAGCCTCCTCAATGTTTATCATTTTGAAACCAGCTATTGCATCATCCCTGTTGGGTATAATAACAACGGGCCATTTAAAAAGACAGAAAAGGCCTGTGGTTGTGTAGGGAGATGCAAACACTAAGGTTAATATATCAGGCCTTTCTTTAAAAAAAGACCCTTGAGAAAAGGTTGTTCAAATTCAATGTTCTGGGCATAGTGCAGCATGTCAAATGTGTTTATTTATTCCTCCCTTTCCTCCACTTTGCATTTTGTCCCTAAACCCTCAGTCCAGCTGTAAAAGATACTAGTAACTAGGGCTGAAAGCAGTTCATATAAGGAGAAAGTGCTGTCCATTCCTCAGCTGGACTCCCACAAAACACTAAAGCCTGAATGGGATAAGAAATCACACTTGTTATGTTCTCATTAGCAGTAGTACATCAAAACAATATGATAACGTGCAATGAACCCTAATACAAAGTGTTCTAATAATCATTTCTGGTATCAACCACTCTATAGCATGAAGCCTGCAAAGGCCCTTTGGAACAGCCAACATTTTACCAGGTTCCAGAAAGCCCTGAAAGTGGAAGCCATCTTTGCTTTGGGGACAAACTGTTTCAGGCCAGAGGAGACATCCCCTGAAACAGGGAGATCGCCTGCTTTGGGGCCCACACTCATCGTGGCTGTAGGTAGATGGGAAGCACCAGAAGTCATTTTCTCTTCATTTGGGCTTTCGGGGCAGAATTTTGGTGGGATAAGCAGTCTCATAGATACCTGGTCTGGAGCCATATGGAGCATTATAGGTGATTACAGTACAACTGGGACCAGAATTCCCATCGCTAAGCAAGGCAGTTGTGAATTGAGTCACATCTACACAGAGACCTTGTTTTGGCTGCAATTGTTAAGTGAATTGCTGCAGTTGTTAAATGAATCATGAAGTCAAGCAAATCCAGTTCTCCCATTGGATTTCCTTGTCAGAAGCTGGCTGGGAGGGTCACAGAGGGTGATCACATGACCACAGGATGCTGCAGCCATCATAAATACATGCCGGTTGCCAAGCTCTTGAAATTTGTCCATGGAAAGAAGTGGCAATAAGTCAGAAGTGTGAAGATCAGTCATTAGTCCCTTTTTTCCCCCAGTGCTGTTGTAACTTCGAACAGTTGCTCAATGAATGGGTGTCAATGAAATCTGGGACCAACTGTACCAGCACCTTGATCTGTTTTCAGAAATTCTGCAGAAGTAGTGTTACATGTCACTAAGGATGCTGCCCATTAAACAAGGGAATACACTGCATTCTTTATCGGCTGCAGGCTCAGGTTAATCTTCAAGGATAGCCCCATGTCTCATATTGTCAATCCAATCAGGTAGGTCTTGACAGCACCCTGAAGCATGGACTAACCAACACAGCTCCAGCTTCATCTAGCCTGCTCTGAAAACCCAGCCTTCTTCTAGCAGTGATTGAAAGCTATTAAAAGACACTTTGGTAAGCAGTGCATTGAAATGGTCTGTATCATTTGATGGATAAACCAAAACAAGCCAGTATATTATAAAGAACAGACTAGACATGACTACCAAGTTATGCAATGAATGCAAACCGTTCCTCTTAATATGTCTAAAATATGGGAGAAGAAAAGTAATTAATATTTAGTGTGTTATCTAATTAGGGTTTTCTAAAATATGCCCTAGGCAGATCCAGAGCAGACTATTCCTGTGGAGAAGTTAAGTTTTTTTATTGTTTTAATTTGAAAATTAGGATTGTTTTCCCCCCAAGGATTTGGATTTTAGTAGTGATGCAAATTTCCTACAAAAATAGCAATAATCTCTTACTACTTCCCTTGCTTAATAAGCTCAGCTCTTGGGGACTACATGGAAACTGTCATGTATTTTTTCTTGGCAACAATATATTGCCTTGTACCAAGAGAAAGTGAGAGAATTTGCCCAATGTTATTATGTCCTGGTTTTTCCCTGGTATGTTCTGAATTTTTTGAGATCAGCTATAGTCAGCTAGGTACTGCCATTAGATGAGTAAGATATCTTTGGAAAGAGAGAGTAAGCAATTGAAGTGATAATCGTTCTGTGATCTGCTGTCTCCCAGACTTTTCACATTTCTATTAAATATGAAGGCTGGAGAGTGATAGGAACACGTGTAACCCACATATAGACAGAGAGAACTAAAAACAACAACCCTGCAGAGATTCCATCCTTGGTCACCTCGGAATCGTCTCTTAACTCACGAACATGACAAAGAGAAATTCAGATGAAGCTCTGAAACAGCCAGAGATGAAAGTACAAAAACCGAAGCTACATTTGAGAGAGAAGAAAATTTGGGGAGAGTTGAAGGAGAGTGTTTGGCACAAGTATTCACTTCTTAGTCTGCTCAGTTAAAGACATATAGACAGAAAGACCAAGTGGAAATATAATAATAATATTTTATTTAGTCAAGCATGTATGGGAAAAACAAGTATAAGTAAAAACATATCATATAAACATATAGGTATAAACAGGTATAAGCATATGCATGACAAATGAGGACGAACAAATGGGGACACTAGGACAGGGACGGTAGACGCGCTGGTGCACTTATGCACGCCCCCTTACAAACCTCTTAGGAATGGAGAGGTCTACGGTAGACAGTGTAAGGTTAAAGTTTTATGGGTCAGGTAATCAGTTCCAGGTATTGACCACTCTGTTGCTAAAGTCATATTTTCTGCAATTGAGTCTGGAGTGGTTCACTTTGAGTTTGCATCTGTTGTTAGCCCGTGTGTTATTGTGGTTGAAACTGAAGTAGTCATTCATAGGTAGAACATTGTAACAGATAATTTTGTGTACTAAGGTTGGGTCAGACTGTAGGCGGCGTAGCTCTAAGTTGTCTTATGCCAAAGTAGCATAAGTCACATATAGGACAAATTATGCCAAAGTAGCATCACATATAGGACAAGAGTGGAATGGGGTGAAAAGAGAATGGCTAGGAGTACTGCTTTCAATATACTGGTCCCATTAACTTTGTGATTCTTTCTTCATTGACAGCTAAGGTGCTGAGGTTATTATTTGGCTCCTTTTCAGAGTGTTAAATCAAAATAATTAAGCTCAAATAATTTGCAACAGCAATTCAAAACCAAGACTGTTTGGCTGCTTGAGAAACCTTTTTGAAATGCCAGGTCCATCAGACATTAAGAAGCAGGCTCCTGGCTGACAGCCACAAAATGAACCCAAGAAGAGCAGAATGTGGGATGTGTCATCATTTGATACTCATCAGCATATTGCTCCTGTCTCGGAACAGTTCAGGAGAGCTCCTCAGCATTCCCCTTATTAAAATCAGAAGAGATTGTCTTTTTCTCTGTAAAGTAAAGCTTCCACTGTGCCAAGAAAAATAAATGATTCATTTTAATTTTCCTTTTAAGAACACCCCAGAGTTAAATTAGTTATGATCAGAGTTGGACACAAAGGAACTTTTAAAATTCTGCATCAAATTCATAGGTGCAGAAATTGGTAGCGAAATTTCTTCCGTGAAGAAGACATTCCTCAACACATTTTTTTAAAGGAAGGATTCTCCTTCCCCCACAGGTTCTGCTCTCCTGCCTCATTGTGGTTGGGAAGCGAGGTGTTCCAGGGAGGGAGGAGTTAAGAAGACTAGGAATGCAAATTGGTATGCTAAATGATGTCCATGGATAGATAGTAACCAATTAAAGGTAATCAAAGAAAGGTGGAAGGAATAGTCACAATTTCACATGCTAGAAAAATCCAACACAGATTGAAGCCCTACATGGAAAAAAGAGATGTCAGATGTTCTAGCTGGCTTAGACTGAGAAAAATGAGACATTACTACTGATACATGCTGGATAATTGAGAAAGCCAAAGAATACCAAAAAAACAAGTCATTATGTGCTTCATTGAATATAGAAAGGCTTTTAATTATGTCGATCAAGTCAAGCTGCAGAATGTACTTGGAAAAATGAGAATCCTAGATGGATTTCTGACTCATATACAAGTCAGGAAGCCACAGTATGGACAGAATATGGTGAAATAGACTGCCTCCATGTTGGCAGAAGAGTGCAACAAGGCTGTATCTTCTCCCCTTATTCATTCAACCTATATGCTGAATGTATATTAAGGGTAGTTGGATTGGAAGAATTTTTAAAACTGGTGGGAAAAACACCAATAACTTTCACTGTTCTAATGACACTACTCTGATAATCAAAAATGCAAAGGATCTGCAAGTTCTAGTACTAAGAGTCAAAGAGCACAATGAAAAAATGGAAGTAAAATATAAAGAAGATCAAACTAATTAGTATAGATACAACAACCACCCCAAGAATTGACAATAAAGATATTTAAACGGTAGACTAGCTTCTGCTTTTTAGAATCAACTATCCAAAAAAAGGAACAAGCCATCAAGAAATACACTAAAGATGGCATATGACACCATTGAAATTGTTTAAAATGTCTGAAGTGTCTGATAAATGTTGGAAGTGCAAGAAAGAACAAGGTACATATTATCATATGTGGTGGACATGTAAATATGCTGATACTGGAATAGACTACATAGCTGTGTTCAAGAAATGACAAAAATACAAATAAGCTTCAAACCTGTAATATTTTTATTAGGTATTGTACCAGAAGATCTTGATAAGCAACTGTGGTATTTAATTGTACATGTAGTTACAGCAGCTAGAATTATTTTTGCACAAAATTGGAAGAATGATGAGATGATTAAAGATGGTTTTTTTTAGAAATTTTAGAAAATTTTGAGATTGCACAGAAATGGATAGGATTACATTATTATTGAAAGATAAGAATGTTACAGTGCACTTCCAGAAATGGAATTATTTTTATGAATGGTTGGTTAAGAGATGGAAGGGGTAGGTGTAAGATAGTGTCAGTTTATATGATAAGTATTTTGAATAGAAATTAGTTTTATGTATATCCAAGTGGCTGTTTTTATTATTATTTTTAATTTATAAGTGTTTTTATTATACTGTGTGTTTATTGTATGTTTGTATTTTTTATGTTGAAAAAATAATTTTGAAGAAAATGACAGGGAGAGAATGTGGAAGGTAGGGAGAGAAAGAGACACAGACAGAAATACACAGATAACGAGACACACACATGCACACACACACAGCGCTCTGGCGCTCCACTCACCCCACCACTTAGCCTCCTCTCTTGGTCACAGGGTGGCCTGCCAGGCTACTCTGTGCGCTCCTCTCTCAGCAGGCTCCACTCACCCCACCGCTTAGCCTCTTCTCTTGGTCACAGGGTGGCCTGCCAGGCTACTCTGTGCGCTCCTCTCTCAGCAGGCTGTTCCTTCACCCGCTGAAGAGGCATCAGGCCATTTCCTTGTCTGCCAGCAGGTCCCTTGATGCGGCAGGTGAAAAAAAGGCCTGTTCTGAAGAGAAACCCTGAAGCTGCCCCAGGTTAGTACCTGGACCCTTCCCAAAGGCACAGCTGAAGGGCTCCACCCCATCCACAGTGCCCCCGGCATCACAGGGCTCAGTTCTGCAGCAGAAGCAGATTCAGAAGAGCTGGAGGGGCAGTGCCCTTCCCCCTCCTTGCAGAAGGGCCAGGCCAAGCAGCCTGCCGAGGACTTTTGGATCCTGGCAAGAGCCTTTCAGCACAACAGTTACGCACTTTCGGCATGACGGAGCCACTTGAGACCGAAGCTGCTCACCGTGCTGAGATGCCTCGTTTCAGCCAGACGGTGGGGGGGGGTGCAGAGGAGGAGCGGCACTTCCTACTACTCACACTGCCTGCCAAGCCCCCAGGAGTTTTTGCGCCCTCTGCTCTCCTTCTACCTTAACTCGTTTGGTGTTTGCGATGCTGCATTTGGGCTTTCTGCTTGTTTTCATAGCGTTGTTTGACTCTTTGGATGGGGAGCTGCTTATTCCCGGGCTGTCTACAAAGAACGCAATGGGAGGGAAAGGGGTCTTCTCTGTACGCTCTGTCTGGCCAATGCTGGGAAGAAACTGAGGTGCACCCTAAACACAGAGGTCGGGCAGGGGCGCCTACCTTTCTTAGGACAAGGGGGGGCAGGAGGGGGCCCAGGATTTCTGGCAGAAAATGCTGGAAAGGTGAAGCAAATGCTAGTCCCTCCCTGTCCCAGCTCTTCAGCTCCTTCCCAGGAGGCAGCATCATCCCAGGCAGGGCTCTCTTCAACAAAGCGGTGCATGAAATCTGCTCAGACAGTCCGTCACCCTCTCCCTCTTATCAAAGAGGTTTGGGGGCTAGGATTTTGGCATTGTGCCCCACTTCAAGGCTCCCAGGCCTTCTGCAAACTGGCGCCTGCTCCAGAGGTGGCTGCGCTTGTTAGACTCTCTGGGGCAGTATGTGATGGCAGCTGCAGCTCTTTTGGGCGATCCCAGTGTGTAGAAGCTTCCTGGAGCTGCTGAGCAGCAGCTTCCTCCAAGCTTACACAGCATGGAGCCCCAAGAGCCAAAACTGTCACCTCGCTTGGAGTGCGTGAGTTCTAAGGTGGCAGTTCTGGCTCTTGCGGCGCCGTGTGAGGTCAGCTCAGGAGAAACTGTTGCACAGTGGCTGGCAAGGCGAAGGGATTGTGGACTCCTGTGTACATTTTTCAATATTCCTGTGAGGGAGTGGAGCAGAAAAGGAGAAAACTTTCCCACAGTCAATACATTCACAAGGATTTCTCTCCTGTTTGAGTGCTCTGGAAGTTCTGACTGAAACTCTTCCCACAATCAGAATATTAAAAGAGTTCCTCTCTGATGTGAGTTCTCTGGTGGCGCATCATGTTGGAACTACAACTGAAACTTTTCCCACAATCAGGACATTCAAAGGGTTTCTCTCCTGTATGCGTCCTCTGGTGGTCTACCATGCTGGAACTACAACTGAAAGTTTTCCCACAGATAGGACATTCAAAGAGTTTTTCTTCTGTGTGGATCCTCTGATGTCTCACCAGGCTGATATTCTGATTGAAGGTTTTCCCACAGATAGGGCATTCAAAAGGTTTCTCTCCTGTGTGAGTCCTCTGGTGTATCACAAGGTTGGAATTCTGACTGAAACTCTTCCCACAATCAGGACATTCGAAGGGTTTCTCTCCTGTGTGAGTCCTCTGGTGTATCACCAGGTAGGAATTCTGAGTGAAACTCTTCCCGCATTCAGGACATTCAAAGTGTTTCTCTCCTGTGTGAATCCGCTGGTGGGTCACTAGGCTGGAATTCTGACTGAAACTCTTTCCACAATCAGGACATTCAAAAGGTTTCTCTCCTGTGTGAGTCCTCTGGTGCTTCACCAGACCAGAACTACAACTAAAACATTTCTCGCAATCAGGACATTCAAACGGTTTTTCTCCTGTGTGATATCTCTTGTGCCTCAACAGACTAGGATTATGACTGAATTTTCTCCCGCAAACAGCGGATTTCTCTCCTTTGTGAGTTCTCTGATGCTTCACCAAACTGGAACTACAACTAAAACATTTCCAGCAATCAGGACATTCAAATAGTTTGTCTCCTCTGTGAATCCTCTGGTGAGTCATCAGGTAGGACTTCTGACTGAAAGTTTTCCCGCATTCGGGACATTTAAAGTGTTTCTCTCCTGTATGAATTCTCTGGTGGATCACCAGGCTGAAATTGTGACTGAAACTTTTCCCGCAATCAGGACATTCAAAGTGTTTCTCTCCTGTATGAATTCTCTGGTGGATCACCAGGCTGAAATTGCGACTGAAACTTTTCCCGCAATCAGGACATTCAAAGGGTTTTTCTCCTGTGTGAGTCCTCTGGTGCTTCACCAGGTTGGAATTTTGACTGAAACTCTTCCCGCATTCAGGACATTCTAAGGGTTTCTCTCCTGTATGAATTCTCTGGTGGATCACCAGGCTAAAATTGTGACTGAAACTTTTCCTGCAATCAGGACATTCAAAGGGTTTTTCTCCTGTGTGAGTTCTCTGGTGCTTCACCAGGTTGGAATTCTGACTGAAACTCTTCCCGCATTCAGGACATTCAAAGGGTTTCTCTCCTGTGTGGGTCCTCTGGTGGTTTACCAGACTGGAACTCCAACTGAAACGTTTCCGGCAATCAAAACATTCAAAGGGTTTCTCTCCTCGGTGAATTCTCTGGTGGGTCACCAGGTTGGAATTCTGACTGAATTTTTTTCCACAATCAGGACATTCAAAAGGTTTCTCTCCTGTGTGAGTTCTCTGGTGAATCAACAAGTTGGAATTATGACTGAAATTCTTCCCACAATCAGGACATTCAAAGGGTTTTTCTCCTGTGTGAGTCTTCTGGTGCTTCAACAGGCTGGAATTATGACTGAAACATTTCCTGCAATCTGAACATTCAAAGGGTTTCTCTCCTGTATGAGTCCTCTGGTGGACTACCAGATTGGAATACTGACTGCAACTCTTCCCACAGATAGGACACTCATACAGTTTCTGTTTGGTGTGAATCCTCTGATGTTTAACCATTTTGCCGAGGTTGTTTTACATCTAAAGCACTTGCAGGGCTTCTCTTCTGTGTGGAGAGCTTTTGCCACATTCAGATAATTTATATGGTTTTTCTCCAGTTTGGACCATCCCATGTATAATAAACAGTGATTTGGAATCTGTGGAGCTTTTCCACCACTGATCTTGAGGTCAAAAATATGGACAATCCCTTGTTTAGTGGTGCTTTTATTGAAGTTCTTTTCTTCCTCACAGGGCGAGGCCTGCATCACTGCCTCCCTACGTGGCTTTCCTGTTGACCTTTACCTCCCAACCGACTTCCAGATATTTTCCTCTTTTGCTGAATGAAAAATAATCTCCCCTGCAATGTATCCTTGAGTTCCCCATAATCTCTGTATTCCAGATGGTAATCTTTCTCTTTTCTCTATCAGCTGCTCAAGGAGGAGGAGAATCGTGTTATTTTCTCAACAAATTGGAAAGAATATTATTTTCTGGCTTGATTATATTTCCTTTTCAGTATTGCTTTTATTCTGATTTATCCAGAGTGCCTTTGTTGCCATCTTGTTTTATCTATAAGATTCAAAGAAAAGTGAAGCCTTAATTGTTTATATAATGATTTCAGTAGATGAAAAAAAAAGTATACATTACAGTGAAAAAGCAGACATGCCACGACGAGAGACTAATTTCTTTCATTATTTATGATTCATTTGACACATGGAATACTATGGAGATCCAAGTTCAAACACCCATTCAAGCATGAAATTCACTTGTTAACTTGTTAACATTCTTAGCAATTCAAAGGGTTATCATCAAATATATCTGGAAGTGCTGAGTATAGATTATATAATTGCAGCTATACTTTATGCTTACAGAGAAATACAGATACATATATCTACCTACCTACCTACCTACCTATGCGAAATACCACTCACTCACTGACTGACTCATCACTAGATCTCCCAAACTATTAAAGCTACAAACTGACATTTGGTAGATCTGTTCGTCGTGGCATCTAGGCGCTCACTAAGAAACGATTTTTAAAAATATTAATTTTTATGCAAGTTATTTCAATTTTTTAATTCAGGAGGTTGTGATTGGACAAAATATCATCTGTTTCCTTTCTCCTGATTGGAGGACTTTCGCAGCCTCTCCTGATTGGAGGGCCTTTGCAGCCTGTTTGATTTTGAATTTAGCAGCAGTAGCAGTGGCGCAGGTGGAGTTTTTACTGTAACAGTTTAGCCGATAGTGGCCAGTCATGGCGGCGTGAGGAGCAGCAAGGCATGTGAGTGTGGGACTGTATAGCAAAGGGCCACCATGGCATGGGTAGGGGGGCAGGGCCCCCTGACAATTTGTGTCCTTGCTTGGCTCAAAAGGGGGAGCAGTGACATGGAGAAGTTGCCCACCTGTTCTGGCCATACGCGCAAGGAGCAGCCGCAGCGATGTGTGCTTAGAACGGGGAGTCACCCTGTTGGCAGTGCCCAGAGTCGGGAGGCGAATGGGGAGGAGGAGGTGATGTCACCGAACTTGCCCCCTTTTTTCATCCTCTACCCCAGCCACGAAGGAGCCGGCAATGTGACTACATCCAGTGCGTAATACCACAGCTCTTGGCATGTCGGTCATTTGGGGCACGACGTTGCTGGTCCTTCTTTTCTGTGTTGCTTTGAGCCGAACATGCTTTGAGAGGCTGGGGAGCCCCGCTGTCTGCAGTACCCAGTGTCGGGAGGCCGATGGGGAGAAGTTGCTGTTGTTTCTCCTTTTTTACAAAAGGTAGAAGTATTCATAGCCATTTGTACAAGTTCCAGGGAAATATTCCCATCCTTCTGTAGCTGACTTTCAGCTTATCTGTTATTTCAGCTAGTCTTGTATAGCTGGTTTGAACAGCTTTTATATAGCCAATAGTACACCTGTCAGGCCAGACATAGCTAGGTCTTGCCATAGCAACATTCCCACACAGGAACACAAGTTTGACTAATGCACCTCCAATTTCAGAGTAAGGCATATCTATAGTAATAAATGCGAAAACCTATTCACTCAACTCAACTCAACTCACTCACTCACCACTATATCTCATTAACCATTAAAGCTACACTAATGACACTTCCTATATACCTTTGCTTCCCATCTAGTAGGAAACTGCAAAAAAATTTCTGAACTAAATTAATTGTTTAGGCAGTTATTTCACATTAATTGCAAAGGGGAGGAGCCAATGGCCAAACCATTGCCATCTGCGCACGTGTACAAATCTGATCTATGTCTTTCTCTCCAAGCTGAGAAATGGCTGGTGCAGAAAAAAAAATTGCATTTAAAGCGCAGGCCTAGAAACTGCCGGTATGGAAAAAAATTCCACCCCAAAGCCACAGATGATCTCACCCAGCGGCTTCACATAAATATTGAACAGGAGAGGCGAGAGGACCG
>JANHFO010008614.1:9311-21926 GCA_032468095.1 Pareas carinatus | reverse complement strand
TTTAATATTGCCAGTCTATAATATTTGTTTTTAATTTTGTTTTTAATTTTATCTTTGTACTGTATTGTTTTATTGTTCACTGTGAACCGCCCTGAGTTTGTTGTACGGAAAAGGGTGGTATATAAATCAAATAAATAATAATAATAATAATAATAAATAAAAGGAATCTAGCAGTTCCCAAAACATGATTTAAGCTGAAGGAAGGAAGAGAATATTAGAAATAAACTTAAACTTTGACTTGATTTTATTTAACAATGTTTGTCAACCATGGCGATTTAAAAGCTGTGTGTGGTGCATTGGTTAAAGTGCATTATTCCAGGAAAATTCTGCCCACAACCTGGAATTCGATCCTGACCTGCTCAAGGTTGACTCAGCCTTTCATCCTTACCGAGATCGGTAAAATGAGGACCCAGATTATTGAAGGCAACATGCAAATAATCCTCCAACGTTGTAAACCAGCCAGAGTGCTGTAAAATGCTGTGGGGCAATATATAAGCCTAACTGCTATTGCTGTTAAGGCGTCTGGACTTCAGCTCCCAGAATTCCCCAGCCAGCATGGAATTTTGGGAGTTGAAGCCCACATACTTTAAAACTGCCATGGTTGAGAAAAACTCCTCTTTAGAATAAGAGGGAAAGGAAACACGGTGTAGTCTAGATCAGTAAAGATGAATTCCAGCATTTCTTGTGGAATCTGTTTCCTGATTTGGCTTACCTCAAAGGGTTCACATATATTAAATCTGACTTTACACACTGCCTGGCTCTTGAGTGTCCTAGAAATGCAATGAACAATGTATGAACGAATCAATAAATCACATTTCAGAATTCATAATAACAGAGTTGGAAGGAACCTTGGAGGTCTTCTAGTCTAACCCCCTGCTCAGGCAGGAAACCTTAAACCATTTCAGACAAATGGTCGTCCAATCTCTTCTTAAAAACGTCCAGTGTTGCCACATTCACAACTCCTGGAGGCAAGTCGTTCCACTGATTAATTGTTCTATCTGTCAAGAAATTTCTCCTTGGTACTAGGCTGCATCTCTCCTTGATTAATTTCTATCCATTGCTTCTTGTCCTGCTTTCAGGTGTTTTGGGGACTAGGTTGACCCCCTCTTCTTTGTGGCAGCCTCCTAGATATGGGAACACTGTTATGTCACCCCTAATCCTTCTTCTCACTACATCAGACAATTCCTGCAGCCGTTCTTCATATGTTTTAACCTCCAGTCCCCTAATAATCTGTGTTGCTCTTCCCTGCACTCTTTCTAGAGTCTCGGCATCTTTTCCAAGATGGTTTCCAAGCTCAGAGGCTGAGCTCTGATCCCGGAGGCAGCAACATATCCAGTGAGGGACGCACGTTGTTGTGGATCTGAAAATGGGTTCTTTGAGTAACTTCTTTTTCCACTCTCTTCCAGCCGCTGATGAGTGGATCACTGAGATGAAAGAGGGGGACCCGCATGGCAAGGACACTGAGCTCCAGGGGGATCCTTGGGACAGGCTCCGCAAACCCCAGGAGGGCAGTGACCCCTTGGTGAGCCCCGATGCTGTTTCGAAGCGGAAGGGAGAAGAGGGCATAAATCAGCCCATGGTTGAAATCTTTCCTCCGGCAGGAGACGACAGAAACCTCAGCCCACCGGTGGTCAAGAAAAGGTATCGGATCCGGGGGAAGAAGACCTGTTCGGTCTGCAGCAAGACCTTCAGCCGGAGCACAGTGCTGGTCGCGCACCAGAGGACCCACACGGGCGAAAAGCCATTCGCCTGCCAGAACTGCGGGAAGTGCTTCAGCTTCAAATCGGCCCTGGTGGTACACGAGAGGACCCACACGGGCGAGAGGCCCTATTCGTGCGATCAGTGCGGGAAGAGCTTCACCGTCAGCTGGGGCCTCACCAGGCACTACCGAGTCCACGCCAAAAAAGAGCAGCTGGACTGCTTGGAAGGTGGGAAGAGCTTCACCCAAAAGTCTCAGCTGCTCAGCCACCAGAAAATTCAGGTCAGGGACAAGCCCTTCGGATGGGCCCAACCCGGGGAAGGCTTTGGTGGTTGCAACTTGAGCGTCAAGAAACAGAAAGGTTCCTGCCCTGGGGAGGAGAAGCCCTTCAGATGCCCCGATTGTGAAAAGTCCTTCAACACATCCTCCCAGTTGGACAGGCACCACCGGGTGCACACGGGGGAGAGACCGTTCAGTTGCTCCGAGTGTGGGAAGAGCTTCAGGCAGTGGCAGATTCTGATGGTGCACAAGAGGATTCATACGGGCGAGAAGCCGTTTAAGTGCGCCGTCTGCGGGAAATGCTTCTCTAACCAGGCCAGCCAGATACGGCATCGGAAAGTCCACACGGGGGAGAGGCCACACACGTGCGCCACCTGCGGAAAAAGGTTCCCCCACCATGCGGTTCTCGTGAAGCATCAGAAGATCCACGCCCGGGAAGGCCTAAACAGTCACAGGGTGGTGGTGGAGGAGGAGGAAGGAGTTAAAGAAATTTCATAAAAAGGAGAATGGAGTGCTCTGGTTTGGGAAGAGGGACCATAGGCATCCTTTCCTGACCCTGTGGCCACCAGATGTGTGGAACCACTGGCAGCTTGGGGTGGAAGTGTCAGGAATTGTATTTCATCTCTAAAAATGCGAGGTTCAGGAAGGTTGACCTTGTAAATCTGCAGTTTGTGCCCACACAGGCTCTTGAGAGGCCCTTGTGGGCTACAGTCCTCAAAATCTGTCTGGCACTTGTGTAGAAGAAGCACCCGTCACCTGGCTGGGACATTGCTGAGCCCTCCCGATGTTTGCATCTGGGACCTTAAGTTTATTATTAAATTTTTTATTAAATTTTTATACTGCCCTTCTCCCCGAAGTTGGGTGGGTTCTCAGTTGGGCGATGAGGGATTATTGAATTTCTGTGAAGTTGATACTCGGGGGTTGTTTCCCTTCGGGGAGAAGGGCAGTATATAAATTTAAATATAAATAAATAAATAAATAAAAATATTCACTGAAGCGACCCAATGAAGCGGTTGATAGAAGATAGGAAGTCTGTGTGATGGTTGCATTTCTGTTGCCTAATGTGCTCCTTTCTCAGTCTTGGCAAATTTAATCTGGCTGACTGGGGAATTTTGGGAGTTGAAGTCCACCTGTCTGAAACTCGCCAAGGTTGGCAAACGCTGGCCTAACGATATGGGCGTGCATAAAATAAGAAGCGTCCTTTGTTTTGAATTGAAGGAAACACAGGCTTGTTCAGGTTTCGGCTGAGGGAGAAATCCACACACATTTTTTTTTATGGGGTGAATAGGACAACACTCAAGCCCTTCTCACTTGTCTTCTCACACATTGGTGTGTGTGCCGTTCACCCCACCCCAAGGCATTGCTGATAGGGAAAAGGAAAGTGCTGGGAAGATGGGAGGTGAGTCTATAGGACCCTGCCCAGCCAAGACTAAGGAGCATTCACAACAGAGTGGGAAGGGACCTTGGAGGTCTTCTAGTCCAACCCCCTGGTCAGGCACTTCAGACAAATGGCACTTCAGACAAATGGTTGTCCAATCTCTTCTTCAAAACCTCCAGTCTTGGAGGATTCACCGGAAGTTTTTAAGAAGAGATTGGACAAAGCTATTTGACTGGACGACTAGTTTCCTGCCTGAGCAGGAGGTTGGACTAGAAGACCTCCCAAGGTCCCTTCCCACTCTGCTGTGAATGCTCCTTAGTCTTAGTCACTGCCAAGGGCAGTGGCAGCTATTCACGCTGCCTTCCATTTTTGCTTCTTTTCCTTGTCTCTCCTTAGTAGCCCTCATCACAACCAACATTCCTTGGCATCTCCTTTATTCTTGCTTTTTCCCACAGTGCCTCTCAAACACACCTCTGCCTAAAACGGACCTCTCTCCATCTGAATCCACATCTGAAATCATGCAGGGAAGAGTCATGCGTTCTGTCCATCCCTAATAGGGCATCTTGGGCTATCTCAAAAGGCTTAAGAGTGATTAGATCTGTTTAATACTTGGATGGGAGACCACAAGGAAATCACAGGGCTACAGGCCATACTGGGATCTTTTAAAAAAAAATTCCAGAAGACAGTAGTAGCAAATCATGTGGATATTGGTGCCAAGAAAAATAAACGGACAGGTCTGTGAAATCTGCTCAGCTTTATGTTCGTATGGTCCAATAGTATATAGTATAGGAACGGGAGCAAATGGGAGAAGAAAAAGAGTCAGAAAATCATTGTGTTTTTAAGTCATTCTGCTTTAGTGGGTTTTTTTGCTCTGAAGGCTGTTGTTGACTTGTTCCCTCAAAATTACCATATCGAGAGGCTAATGTGTGTCCTAGAAATGTAATTAAAAGAAAATTAGAAGTATTATTTGTCTAACTATGACTAGTTTCTTTTCATTTTCCTCTTACTGCTGTTTTTTCTCTTCTCAGTCCTGACTCACCAGGACCTCAAAGATTCCCTCAGATAAGCTGAGGTCCTCCATTGACTGGAATTACACATTCAATCGTTGACCAATTTTACAGAGGTGGTGGTGTTCAGGCAGAACAATGATATGCTGGGATCTTATAGAAACAGTGCGAAAAGGAGGTTGAAGGCCAAGGCCCTCTAAGGCAGGGATGGGGAAAGATAGCCCTTTTATAGCTTGTGGACTTCAGCTCCCTGAATTCCTGAGCCACAATGGCTCATGAGCATGGCTGGTTCAGGAATTGTGGGAATTGAAGTCCACAAGTCATAAAGGGGCCACTGTTCCCTACCTCTGCTCTATGGTGAGGAAGACAGCAATATCTTCTACTTTGAAGATTTGCACATCTGCTCCCCAAACAGTCACTTCTGGACTCAAATACTGATAAATTCTAAACTTAGTGACTGTTCAAAGTTATGGTGGACTTTTCAGGGTATTTACAACCCAGATTTGAAGTGATGATGAAGTGGGGGGGGCATGATTTGGGCACTCAGCAACCAGGCCGAAAGTATGGCCATTTACAGCATCCAATGGTCAGCTTTTATGACAGTGCTGAAAACTAGCCTTTACGTCCAATCCATAGCGAACCGTTGATTTGCTTAATGACCACTGCCAAAAAATACTTTAAATCAGGTTGGTCACATGGTTGACCCGATTTATGATCGTAACAAGTTATGGAGGTGCAGTGGTTAGAATGCAGAATTTCTGGCTAATTCTGTCGACTGCCAGCAGTTCAGTTCTCACCGGCTCAAGGTTGACTCTGCCTTCCATTCTTTCGAGGTCAGTAAAATGAGGACCCAGCTTATTGGGGACAAGAGGCTGACTCTGTAAACCAGTTGTCACCAACCTGTGGGCTGGGTGGGCCATGGGAAAATGTTGGTGGTCAGCAGAAAAATCTGGAGATTATTTGAATTTTTTTGTATTGTTAATATGGTTCCTCTGTGTGTGTGTGTGTGTGTGAGTTTCTGTTTCTCATTCTTTCTGTCTCATTCTCTCTGCTTGTGTGTGTATTTGTCTCTCATCCTCTCTCATTCTCTCTGTCTCAGTTTCATTTTCTCTTTCTCTTTCTCTCAAGCAGTAACAAGTATCACACTAAAATGTGTAATACTTAAAGAAACTTTAATTATTTTGTAATAATTAAACTAACTTTAATAATTTTGCTCCAACCTTTAAAGATTTTGTTATGATTAAATAAGCATTTATGATTTTGTTATAATTAACTGCTTTTTAAATTTTGTTATATTAGACATATTTTATATTATTAAAATGGAAGTTCTCTGATTACTATTTTACAAATGCATGTACCTTTTTATAAAATTCATATTGGTGGTCCTCGAGATTTCAAATTATGAATTTGGTGGTCCCTGAGTTCAAAAAGGTTGGCGACCACTGCTGTAAACTGCTTAGAGAGGGCTGTAGAGCACTGTGAAGCGGTGTATAAGTCTAAGGGCTGTTGCTATAGTCAGCCATCAACACTCTAATTAACAACTAAGAGCCACACTCCACCAAGCATCATATAAATACAATGTGAAGAACCCTAACAGTACAACGTTGTGAAGCTCCCTGAGGGATGGGCTCCAGCACGAGCCCAAAAACTGGCGAGAATAAAGCTTTGGTCCCGATGACTGACTCAGATGGGTTCCTGCATCATGAGTTGTGACGGTGATGGGCAGGCTCCACTATATTCATAACTGAAGCACTACTTGTATCGCAAATGTCACTTCCCGTGTTTCCCCCAAAATAAGATCGGGTGTTACGTTAATTTTTGCTCCAAAAGAGGCATTAGGTCTTATTTTGGGGGAAATATAATACTAAACGCTAGCTAAGACCTAACCAGAAAATAAGCCCTAGCGTGATTTTTCAGGATGCTCGTAATAGAAGCCCTACCTCCCAAAATAAGCCCCAGTTTAGATCGTCAGACAGATGGACGCATTGTGTACTGTATTTCCCTGAATGTAAGACAACTGGAAAATAAGCCCTAATGGGTCTTTTGGAGCAAAAATGAATATAAGAACTGGTCTTATTTCTAGGGAAACACGGTAGCTCAAACACAGATACTAGGAAATTGGACATCCCCACATGCAAAAAAGCCACGCCTTACCCTGCATCTTTGCAAGTTACCCATTGCATTTACAGGTAGTCCTAGACTTATCAACAGTTGGTTTAGTGACCGTTTGAGGAGACAGCATCACTGAAAAAACGGACTTAGGACCATTTCAGGATCCCCATAGACACATGGTTTCACCATCACCTTCATTCTAGCCACTGTCTCCACTGCAGGATGAAGGTCTCTTCTGCATGTTTCCAACCCATACAGTCCTGAGCTTTCTTTTGCCAATTGGGCCTGCAATATCTGAGCTGTGGTTGTCGATCCATCTTGTTTTTGGTCTCCTTCGTGGACGCTTTTTATCAAGCGGGATCCACTCCATGACTGTCTTGGTCCATCTGCCATCAGTTCCTTTTGCTATGGGACCAGCCCATTTCCATTGGAATGTTTTTACGTACTCATTCTTTTTTTTCAAAAAGTTTTTATTCATTTTTTCAACAAAAATAAAAAAGAAACGATGTGATTAAATATTTTGATCAACATCAATCAACTGGGTATACATTTTGATATAACTTTCACCAATACTTATCAATCTTACTAATACAGTTTCACATCTTACTCCTTCCATCTCTTGTCTAACCATCCAGAAAAAAATGATTCCATGTTTTGAAGTGTACCGATTTTTTTGTCTTTCAACCTCAAAGTCAGTCTGCACCTTCTAAATTTTTTCTAGTTATTTCTTCACCCTGTGTTGTTTCTTCATTCTTCCAGATTTGTGCAAAAACAATCCTAGCTGCTGTCCATACACGTACAGTCAAATATAAATATTGCTTGTTAAACTCTTATGGGACAATACCTAACAAAAACAGCTCAGGTTTAAAATTAATTTGTATTCCCATCATTTCCTGCAACCACTTATGCATTCTTTTTCAGTATTTTTCAGCATATATACATGTCCACCACATGATAGTACGTACCTGTATTATTTTTGAACTTCCAACTTCTATCTGACACTTCTTTACACATCTTAGACATTTTAATTGGTGTCATATGTCATCCATAGAACATCTTATATAATTTTTCTTCATATGCTTTACCTTTCGTCATCCATAAATCCCCCCCCAATAATTCTGCCATCTATCAATATCAATAGGATATCCAAAAAATTTTTAGCCCATGTTATCATTCTCTTTTACTTGTTCATCTTCCATTTTTCTACTTAATGGAAAGCAATTCTTTTACTCTCTTGATGATATCCTATACTTTAGTTCAGTGGTCGCCAACCTTTTGGACCGCAGGGACCACTAACTTCATACTTTTAAATCCCGCGGACCCCTAATATGAATTTTTTTAAAAAGATACATACATTTGTAAAATAATGATCAGAGAACGTTCATTTTATTAATGTAAAAGGCACCTATTTAATATAACAAGGTCAAAAAGGTTGGCGACCACTGCTATTTCAAATTATAACAAAATCATAAATTCTTATTTAATCATAACAAAATCTTTAAAAGTTGCTTAATTGTAGCAAAATTATTAAAGTTAGTTTAATTATTAGAAAATAATTGAAATTTCTTTAAGTATTACATATTTTAGTGTGATATTTGTTCCTGCTTGAGAGGAGAGAGAGAATGAGTGTCTAGAGACACACAGAGACACACAGCCAGAGAGAGAATGAGACAGGCAGACAGAGAGAGCCGGAATGAGAGAGAGGCAGAGACTCACAGAGACAGAAAGAGAATGAGAAAGAGAGAAACAGAGAAGAGAGAATGAGAGACAGACACGCAGGCGCGCATGCACACACACACAGAAAAAGACGGGGAGAGAGAAAGAGGATGAGACAGACATGTAGGCAGAGAGAGATAGACAGACATACAGGAACCATACAACTATACAAAAATATTCAAATAAACAGATTTTCCTGCGGACCACCAAAACTTTCTCGTGGCCCACTGGTGGACCCCGAACCACAGAATGGCGACTACTGCTTTAGGTTGTTCTCTAATCCTGTCCCGTGATTTGCATTCGGATATTTTGGTTACAGTGATCCGGGGTCATGCATCCCCTTTTGTGACCGTCTCACCAGCAAAGTCGGTGGGGAAAGCCAGATTCACGGGTAACAACCGTGTTACTAACTTAACAACTGCAATGATTCATTTAACTGCGGTGGCTAGAAAAGTCGTCCAAACGGGGCAAAAACTCACTTTATTACAGGAATTTGGGGCTCGATTCCGGCCATTTTGACGCCCCCCTCGTTGTCTTCTCTCCGCATCCCTGTCTTGGAAGCCCAGACCGCCCCCGCATCGGATGCGAATCAAGCGAGCGCGGCTGAAACTTGGCAAAACCCACGGGCTCTTTGGGAGGATTCCCCACGCACCCACCCGCCTCCCCGGCTCTTCGGGTGGAAGCGAGGCTGCCGTGGCGGCGACGTCCGGGAGGGGGCGCCCGCGGGAGCGCCGCCGGCTGCCGAGAAAGCAGGGGCGGGGATCGGCCGGGGCAGCTGCAGCCGCGCAGCCCGCCGGTCAGCAGGGAGTTTCCCCCAGGGCGACCCGGGCTTCCCGGCCCCACCGGACGGGACCCGGACGGAGATCGGCGGCCTTTTTTTGCAGCTCGCGGTAGGGGCTCCTCCGAGCTCCGGCAGCGCTGCAGCGGGAGGTGGGCGGCGGGGGCGTCCAGCGGGGTAGCGGGCGGGCGGAGCGTTGCAAAGCGAGGCCTCCCCTCCGTCCCGGGAAGCGCGCGCGCGCCCTTGCCCGGTCCCGGAGCCTGGCAGCGTGCATCGCATTGTGTTGCATCGCAACCTTTCCTTCCCAGCCCGGAGGGCTTCGGGGCGCGGAGAAGAAAGGGGCGAGCTCCCTCCTCTGTCCAGTCTCCGCCGCGGGGAGTCGCCGCTGTAGGGCCGCCTCTGAGCTCTTTTGCACCCCGAGAGAGAAGGGGGGGAGTGTGTGTGTGTGTGTGTGTGTGCACGCACAGGGAGCGCGGCGACCCCCTCCCCGTTGGAAGCTCAGCCTTTGACTCTGGTGGGAGAGCAGAAAGGGGGCGGGTCGGCCCGGCGGCTCCTCTCTTCCCCCAATAAAGGGGTGGGGGAGACAGCTAAAGAGATCCTTTTTTTAAAATAGAGAAAGAATCCTCGTATTATTATTATTTTCTGATTGGGGATTCAAGCTTGCTTGAAGATCTGCCCATTTAACGACAGGTCCGGCTTGAGGCAGAAAAGTAGTAAAAAAAAAAAGAGAAATCTGTGGGTCTATAAAGCACCCATAGGTTGTGTGTGTGTGAGTAGTGTAGCTTGTGGCCTTTTTTCTAGCTTGGGAGAGAAAATAATGTTTACTTAGGACAAGAAAAAGCGAGTGTCGGCTTTCCTTCTTAATCCTTCTTCGCAGCCAGTAACCCGTGAGACCTTCTAGAGGGATTGTGCTAAAAGTGATCCGATCCGACAAATACACAGCCTCTAGTTTCCCCCGGAGAGCAAACCCGTGAGAAAAGCATAAAAAAAGAAAGCTAGAAGAGAAGGGATCGGAAGAAAGAGAGAGACCCACCTCTCCTGATCAGCCAGCCGAAGAAAGCAACTTAGGGACCTTCTGAAAAGATCAAAAGGGAGCCATTCATTTGGGATGGAAGAGAGCTGGGACAAACAATGGGAGCCCTTTCTCCAGGCCCAACCCATCCAGGCAGGCCGGAACTTGGAGGCTTCTCCCTGGCAAGACCCCCAGGCCTTCCTGGCTTCCTTCCAGCAGGTGGCCACGGCCTGCCAGTGGCCCCGAGAAGAATGGGTGGACCATCTCCTGCCGGCCCTTTGCGGAGAAGCTGAGGAGGCCTTCCATAACCTGGACGCCATTCATCAAGGGGATTATGAAAATGTGAAGGTGGCCATCTTGAGGGGGGACACGGTGAAAAGGGAGAGGCAGCGTCAACGTTTCAGGCAGTTCTACTGCCAGGAAGTGGAAGACCCACGAAGGGTTCAAAGCCACCTCCAGGAGCTTTGCCACCAGTGGCTGAAGCCGGAGAGGCACACCAAGGACCAGATCCTGGAGCTCTTGATCCTGGAGCAGTTCCTGGCCAGCCTGCCTCCCAAGCTTCAGGACTGGGTTCAGTCGAAGAGGCCGCACACCAGTTCCCAGGCGGTGGCTCTGATGGAGAACTTCCTTAGGAGCCAGCCCGAAGTCAAAGCCGAGCCATGTCAGGTACGGTTTACGATTTAACTCTCATTTAAATTCCTATTTACAGTGGCTGTAAAAAGCCCCCCCCCAATTAAAATGCCTGGTTTTTGAGATATCAACGTATCAGACAGTGATATATCACTTCCGAATGTTTTCCTCACCTTTCACGAAACCCAATAACTGTACAACTCCATTGGAAAACAAACGGAAATCTGCTAGAGAGAAAATAATTAAAAAAAACCGTAACCATTAAGGTGGCAAATGGCGATTGTGTGATCAAGGGACACCGCAGCCAATCGTAAGTGTGAACCGGTTGCCAAGCCCAAATCAGGATTGCAGGGCTGCTGGGTTGGCCAGAACGCCGATTGTAACCACCATATTTTTTTTAGGACCGTCATAACTTCGACTGCAGATAGTCCTCAACTTACAACAGTTCGTTTAGTCACTGTTCAAAGTTACAACAGAGCTGAAAAAAGTAACTCATGACTGGTTTTCACACTTAGAACCGTTGCAGATCATGGTCACATGATCAAAATTCAGGTGTTTGGCAACTGGCTCATAGTTACGATGGCCACAGTGTCCCGGGGTCATGTGATCCCCTTGTGTGACCTTCCGACAAGCAAAGTCAATGGGGAGGCTGAATTCACTTCGCAGCCACGTTCGTCACTTAACAACTGCGGTGATTCTCTTAACAACGGTGACAAGGAAGGTCGTAAAACGAGGCAAAGCTCACCTAACAGATGCCAGACTTGACAATGTAAACTTTGGACTCAGTTGTGGTTGTAAGTCAAGGATTACCTATAATCGCTTGACGAGCCACATAAAGACCAAGGACCGGCTTATGATTTTATGTGAGGTGTGGGTGTGTGTGTGTGTGTGTCAAAATCAGCTCTTTCTTCTGAGGGAAACTCTTTCCTTTGTTCCAGGGCCCGTTGAAAGCAAAGCATCTGTTTTCCCTACATGAAGAAGAGTCTCTGGAGCCTGCTAACAGCGAACGTGGTGAGAAGGAGATCCATAAAGCCGGTAAAGATTTTCCTGAAATATAAGAAGCAACATACAAATGCTGTATTGCAGTGTTTCTCAACAGTGTTTTTACATAAACAAATAAAGCTTTTGACACGCCCACATCTTCCCTGCTAGCCATATTTAATTTAATTGCCTTATAATTGAATTCATTCATTCACTGGTTCAGTTTAGAATTAGTAAGGTTTTAACCAATGAATCAACATTTGAAGCAATGGTAGCGCAGGAACCGTGGCTTCCTATAACAAGGAATGCACACACCCATCTCGGATGGCGACACAATGCTAAGCTACTCCCAACTGGTTTACCTCTTTCCTTACATGGGTATATTTGGTTTAAGAAGGCAGCATTTCTTCCTAAATACAGTGTGTACAGTCATCTAAACAGAAACCAGTTTGGTCTAGTGGTTAAGGCGCCGGGCTAGAAAGCGAGAGACTGTGAGGGTTCAAGTCCCGCCTTGGCCACAAAAGCCAGCTGGGTAACTTTGGGCCAGTCACTCTCTCTTTCAGCCCATCCTACCCCCACAGGGTTGTTATTGTGGGGAAAATAAGAGGAGGAAGGGGCATTGGATGTGTTCGTCGCCTGTCAGTTATTTGTTAAAAAAACAATAAAGGCGGGCTACAAATAACCAAAAACTCCCAACAAAAATGGTGAGATCATTAGGATGGTTTAAAGCAGGCGTGTCAAACGTAGTTTCATCCTGGGCCACTTGGACTGTTGCCTCCCCCCCCCGCAGCCATGGGCTCCGTCGTAGCCATCGGTGTCCCCCTGTGACCCCCAGGAGGCCCACGGCAGGCTGTGTGTGGGACGGGAGGGCTGGGAGGCCCACTGGGAGGCCCACGACAGGCCGCAGGAGGGGGGGGCAAGGGGAGGCTGGGATGCCCGCTGGGACGTCCGCGGCAGGCCATGTGGGGCTGGGAGGCCCTCCAGGACACTACAGGAGCGGAGGTGGGGGGAGACTGAGAGGGG
>JANHFO010008611.1:16994-34922 GCA_032468095.1 Pareas carinatus | reverse complement strand
GTGTTAGATCCTTATAAGGATCTGGGAGGGGATTTCCCAGGGCGGGAAATCCCCGACATAGGATTGGATACATTGTTGTTTTGAATTGACTATAAATAGCCCTGCACGGGCCGTTTGAGCACACTTTATACTTACCCACTGTAACCAATAAAAGTATTGCACGGAGTCTCTCTGCCTCGTTCTTCGAACCCAAGCACGGCTACTTCACATAGCATATCATGTATCTACTCCCCCTCCATATTGTTTCATCAATACTTTCCACATGTCTCTCTGTCTCTGTCTCTCTTTTTCTTTAACCATCTTAGTCTACTTTCATGGCTGTTTCAGGTCGTATAGCCTCTATTCGAGCCTTATTGCCCTACCCAGGGTTATACCAACCTTACAAAACAAAAATAGCTCAATTGTCATCTAAGTTCATTCCTTTCTCCTCGTCCTTTTTTTGTTATCCTTCCCAGGGGCCACATATATACTGTATCATTGCTTTATTTACAATTTTTACATATCTGCAATTATCCATTTATCCACATTTCTTAACATCCGTATCTGTCTTATTTTGGAAGGGAGGATATTATGCCCCATTTATACAGAGTGCCGACAGATGCCGTGTTGGGTGCGAATCCTATTCAGGATTGTCTATTGCTGACATGGTAGTTCAAAGCCTGGCACCTTTTTTGTGGGGTCACTTTTTTGGTTGCTCAGCAAGGCAGTTGTTAAGTGAGTTATGCCTGATTTTCTGACCTTTTTTTGCCAGGGTTGTTAAATAAATCACTGCAGCTGTTAAATGAATCACGAATCATTAAGGGAATCCAGCTTCCCATGTTGACTTTTGCGTATTTGAAAGTAGCAGGCGAAGTTGCAAACAGAGATCACATGACTCTGGAATCATGGTAAATACATGCTAGTTGCCAAGTGCTGAAATTTTGATCATGTGATAGTCGAGATGTTGCGATGTCGTAAGCGCAAGGACCAATTGTAAGTCACTGTTTGTATCTTTGCTAAAGTAATGGTTATAAGGTGAGGACTACCTGTACCAATGTCACTTCCATTGCTTTAGAAACTCAGACGGTTTTTCTTCACTTTGGATATTGCAGTATCGAAAACCTATGGACCTCCTCTGACAGGAAGGCTGGAATTAGGGCAGGGTTTATCAACTTTGGCGGCTTTATAAATTTGTGGACTTCAACTTCCAAAATTCCGGGTTATGTTTGGTGTGGGAGGCAGTAATGAGGCTTGCGGTAAAGCAGGAACAGGTTTATTTATAGAGATCGGTGTCTAAAAGCACACTCATTGACAGAAGCAGCTCTCCAAAGCGGCAGGCTTTCTTTTATACATTTGACAGCCCGGGCGACATCCAATGAGCGTGCAGGAGTTCTCCCGCACTGAGGTTTTCTGTGTCTCTAACTCCCTGGGCAGAATGGCAACATTTATTAACTGTGACTTGCGCGCATTGATGCTTTTGCAACTTGTGTGGATTGCAAGTTTTGGTGGCAAGTTTCCCAATACACTATACTCAGTCAGCATGCTGGGGAGTTGAAGTCAACACATTTGGAAGTTGTAAGGGCTGAGAAACTCTGATCTAGAGACTCAAAATATAATCCAAGCACAGAATTTGTTTATGTAAATATAGATAGTGTATCAAGGAGAGAGGGAAAATTTCAGATAAAGTTAAGATTCAAACTACCACCCAAGGCCTAGGCGTATCCTTAGTGTTGCTGAGAGTTGATATTGCCTCATGGTAACACTACACACAGAGTATAGGGCAAACTACTAGAATTGAACCACAAACTTTATTGCATTTGTTAAAGAAGAAAGCACAGAAAGGTTTGTGTTGTTTTCAGCCATTAATCCTCTTCCTTATTGAGCTTGATTTATGACACTTTGCAAAGCACAGTGGAATTAAAACTGCATCCATTTTTTTAAATAATGACTGTTTTGTGAAGGTATTGAAGTTTCAAAATTACAAAGCTGTATTTTTCACTCTATTTTTTAAAAATAAACAACGCTTAAACGTGGTTGATTTTTTGAAGGATGGTGTCTTGCATCAACTAAATCATCACAAATGGCCTATGATTTAATGTACTGTGCAAACCTAGCTAATATAACAAAACACAATTTGGCTTCTTGTATGAACAGTGCTAGTAGGTAAATAGGTAGCTAGAGACGTCTTAAACACTTGGGAGGGGGGGGAAACATCTCCCACCCGATCAAGGCCCTCATAAATTATATTCCACGGGCTTTATTAGTGTCTAGAAATTAACTTGGGTTTCCCACGAAGTAAACATTCATAGCAGAAAAGCACCGCCCAAGGGAAGCCCTCGCCACTTAAGCAGGGTGCAATGCATACGCCTGATTGGGGACGGTCAGCACAGTTACAGCTAACGAGCTACAAACCGCCTCCAAAGGAGGCGCTAATCCTATTGGTGGCCTTCACGTGTTGGAGGTCGAGGGCGTGGTCGGTCGCCGGAGCCAGGGCTAGCGCGCAGGCGCGGGCGTTTTATACCCTGGCTCTGTTCTCAACATTCGGTTCTCTCTCTCGGAGAGGGGAGGTGGCGTCATTTCGAAGCTGAGGGAGAAGTTGGGGGGGGGAGGAGGAGGAGGAATAATTGGAGGGTCCTGCGGTCGCCAGCCCAGGAGCGCCGCCGGGAAGCGGGGAAGCGGCCCTCAGCGGGCCGCGGGGAATCAGCGCTGCGGGATTGCGAGGGGAGCCGCCCTCTCCGCGCCGAATTGGGGACCCTTCGGGGTAGGAATTGGTGAGCCGGAGCCGCAGCGCCTTGCCTTCGCTCGGGGAACGGCCGTTTTCTGCAGAAGGACTGCGGGCTCCGCATGAGCCGGCCGAAGAACCGCTATTTTCCCCCCCCTTTTTTTAATGAAAAATCGCAGCGACGGCGTTCCGTACGTGCCCGGCCCAAATAGCCAAAGCCTGGCTTTGGGAGTAAATAGTTACTCCCCCTAGATTCCCTGGGAGCAGAAGGACGTTCGTGCGTAACTCTGTGCTGGGAATCCCAAGATACTTCTTCCTCCGTGTTCAGAATTATTATTAGCGTAAATACTCTTTACACTTTCGTTTTCCATTGCTCATCTCTGCCGTTTCTGTTTTCTTGCAATTAATCGCACGGTGGGAAAAGATGGAAGCGGTTTAGGAAGCTGTTAGGGTTCACTTTTTAGCATTACTTATTTTTCTTTCTCATTCCCTTCATCCAATACCAAGTTTTTTTAACTTCAACCTCTTCTTAGAGCTTCATTCCTTGATTGATTGATTTTTTTCAAAGAATGATGCTTGGATCTTATTTTTATTCGCATCTCCAACTTATTTTGAAGCTTATACTTAGCATTATTGTTAAAGGCAGAAAGATGTGTAACATAAATGTGAAACGAAGTTTTTAAGAAAAAGCCTAATGCTATGTGGATGGCTGACAATCCCTGAATAATTTTTACCTTTGATGTTACCATTGCCTTATGTCAGTATTTATTAGCTTGTGTGATATGCAAAATCACATGCCACACTGAGATTTGATGAATGATTTTATTTTCAAAGATGTGTTAGGAAATATCAATAGTCTTGCAGATGGTTTTTTTCCCCTGACTGGTGGTTGAGCTTTTAGCTTTGGTTCATCGTGCAAATCCATGTAGAATTGATACCTTTTCTATAACGGACACCTGTTAGCAGTATCTTGAAGACTCACAATTATGTGATATATAGTAATGCCTTGTTTGTTGTAATCCCCTATTACTATTGAGTACAAGGAACCTTTGGATCATGGGTTTTCATTGCTTTCTCTGTGCAACATGGAGTCAATTAAAAGCATTTGCTTGTTTTTTAAAGCAGTTTGTTCAGTCTTAACCATAGACAAATGAATCAAAGTACTTGAGAAATTGGAATTTCCCTCTAAAATTTGAAGTTAACTACAGTACTGGATTTGGGCATGATTTCATATGTAGGTGAACTGAATGTGCCAATTAAACAAGTTATCTCATACTTTTTTTACATTTACAAACACTTCTACATGTCGACACAGGGAAGTTATTTTTGAGGATATTCTATATTTAAAAAGCAGTAAAGAAAACAGTTTGCCTTTCTTGACACATGCACAATAGTGGTGGTATAATAATGATACATAGGAAGATTGGCTGCAGAAATGTACTGAAAGATGGTAGCTCTTGGTGGAACGCAAAATTGCTTTTCTCTGCTTTTCAAAGGATTATCAAGTAAAATGCCTGCTAAATCTTTAAAGCATTTTCATTTAATTTTTCCAACTCAAAGACTATTCCAGTGATTGTTTATTCTCCAGCTATTTTGGTTGTTGAAAGGGATTTATTTATTTATTGTATTTTGCACAGTCCATTTCGAGATGTTAGAGTAATGGAATGAAAATATGGCCCATATTGCCCATACAATATTTGAGGGAAGGACTCTAGACTCCCTGTGATAGAAAGTCATTATAAAGAGTGCCATAGTTTATATAGTCCTTTATGGTGTAGGGATAAGAATTAGTTTTATAATAAAAGGGAATTTTGACTAGGAGTTTAGAAAAAGTTTACCCCACCTATCTGGTTTAGATTAAAAATCTGATTTATGGTTCCCCCCAATAAGATAAACAATACGTAGTGACTGTTTAAAGAAGACATTTTTGTATCATACTTCAAAAATATAAGTTTTATTCCTTATATATTTTTCTATGGGGAAAAATGGTTCTAAGCTAATGACATGGATATTCTGTGTTTTAGAAAAACTATTATTACTTTAACCTGTTAGATTTCTGTTGATTTTTCCTTCAGAAGCTGATATATGCAAGATATTCTTTTCAACACTCCTGCACAATATTTTTATTCTCAGATGCTTGTGTCATTATAAAATAATTAACACATTTGCCTAGTGTGATCAGAGGCTTAGTTTTAAAATTCTGAATATGCTACCATTGAATTTCTTGCATATTAATGCTTCAAATCCACAATGCTTGCTGATTTCCATGTAAAATTCAAGTATAATTATTTTTCTATTGCAGGTAAAGATGCAGGAAGCAGATCTAGTAGCAAAAATGCTTCGAGCCGTTCTCCAGTCTCATAAAACTGGAATACCTTTTTCATGTTTGCAAGGGGAATATAAGTCTTTAACTGGAGATTGGATTCCTTTTAAGCAGCTGGGACATGCTACATTAGAGGGATATCTGAAGAACATTCCTGAAGTTGTTAGAATTGAATTTAGCAAAAGTGGTGAGGTGAGATATCCTTTCTTTATAATTAAACTATATGTAAATGTGCAAGGGTTTTAAACATCCCACAAATGTAAACTTGTTAGAGCTGTTGTGATTAACCCAAAGGGAAGCCTATATCCAGGTATTTGTGTGTACTTACTTAGAGGTGCTTAGCCCTTTAATGACTGTCCTTGAGTAGTTCGCGTAGTGGGATAACAGTGCTGTAGTCTTGTTTGTTTGTAATTCATACACAAATAGCCATTTGAATCTTTTGAGCACTGTCTCCAAAACTTGAAGTGTACATGTTTTAAAGGAAATAACAGTAATAACATTAAACTTGCATGCCACCGAACTTTCAGTGACTCTACGTCGCTTACAACAATCAAATTACAATAAAATTAATAAAAGGCTAAAGATGGCAAATGCACTTTCCCATGCCCATGGGCCTGGGTGAAGAGCCAGGTCTTCATGGCTTTCCTAAACAGCAGCAGAGTGGAGGCCATCCAGATCTTGGTTGGAACCTTTTTCCAGACTGCAGGACCTGCTACAGAGAAGATGTGCTTCCATAGTCCTGATAGATGACATGATTTAATCAAAGGCACTCAGAGCATGCAAACGCTGCGAGCATCAAATTGGTTGGGTAGATTAATATGGGAGGCAGCCCCTCAAGTAACCAGACCCTATGCTGGATGGAGCTTTATAGACAGCAACCAACATCTTGAGTCCCGCCCAGGAAAAAAACGGGCAGCCAATTTATCTCTCAAACCTGAAATGTTACATAGACATACTGAGGCATGCCTATGATTGTTCACACCATCACATTCTGGATGTTAAAACCTTTTGGTATTCAAGGACAGCCTCGTGTAAAGCACATTACAGTAATGAAGCCACGAGTTGACTGGGGCATGATTGACTGAAGGACTGATCTAGGAAAGAATGCAAAAGGTGCATCAGATGGAATTATACAAAGTCTTTCCTGTTCACAACTGCTGCTCTAGCCGGAGTTGTGTCCAGGAAGATGTCAGCTTGTGTACCAGCCTCGAAGGGGGAAGTGCTACCCCATCCAAAGATTTTTATCCCCAATCTTTCCCTCTCTCTGTGTGGTCTCCAGCAGCTCTTGTTTGTCTCCAAGGCTTCATGATACAATAAAAAGCTAGTATTATACTGGATTGTGGGGGCCAAATGCACAATAAAGTACCCATACAGAAAGACAACATCAGTGCCAGTCTCTCCAATACAATCCATCTGGTTGCCATCTTAAAAAAAAAAAAGCTCTGCTAGTTTGTATGACCTGCAGGCTAAGTACAGTGTTTCTAAATGACACCAGAGAGCATAAAACATATTACCTAAGACTGCCTCATGTTTTATGTTCTGGCTCCTACACAGTATCCAAAAGTGTATAGTTGTGGCAGAGGTATAGGCTTAAGCTAAGCTTGCTTTTTATTTATTTATTTGTTCATATTTATATACCGCCCCTCTCCATGGACTCAGAGCGGCTAGCACCGTGTGAACCAATGCAAAGAAAGTTTGAAATGGCTTAATAAAGTATCTCCCATAATTAACTCCTCCTATGTTTCTTTCCACCTGACATAGGTAACTTGCCATGCTGTTGTTTGCCAGGAGACTGCAAGAATTGCTAAGCTTGTAGCCTGCCAGAGAACTTCCAAAAAAAAATCAAAACGGCAAGTGAATTGCCAGATGAGGCTGAAAAAAACAACCCCCCTCGCCTCAATAGGTAAGCTTGTCAGTTGCAAAACACCATTCTAGAGCACACTGAATGAATCAGCTACTTGCTTATCATGGCAGAGCTTTTCTAGTGTGGCATTTCTGCTGACTGCAGTGAACTTTGCTTACGCTTGGACAGTTCACGTGCCCCTCACAAATGCATGCTAAAGTTACTAATGTTGGAATGAAAAGATCTGTGCCTATAATGTCATCATCTATTCTGTAATTCAGCCTCTAATTTCATAATCCATTAAGTTAGTACAAAACTGCATTCTTCAGTATTTGGTTATTTTCCAAAATATAGATCTCTTAAATAATTGGGTATATTTCTTTCAAAACAACTATCCTATAAGCTCATGGATTGCATGCACTCCTGCCCTGTCCACGAGTTTTTCTCTGTGCTAAAATTCTGTGACAAATTGGCATTTTTCAGAACAGCAAACGTTACCTTTTCCAAAGCAAATTAAAGATTATATTGGATGTTTATTTCCGTGAGATACACACACACAAAGGTCGAAGTGTTTCAACTTTGCTCACTCAGTGATGTCATTGTGTTACTTGGACTTGCCCTTTGTGATCTGTTGATCTGTCTGTCTCTCTTCCTCTCTCTCCTCTCCCTGTGTCTGTTTCTATTGGCTCACCTAAACTGGAAGAAATTATGGAATTCTGATATAAACTAGTAACATTAAAACTAATTATACATTTAAATATCAAGTGTTTACATAAAATGTACTTGCTTATCAAGTTCTCAGCTTTAGGTAATGAAATAACTTCTACAGAAATGCTTCTTAGTCATAGGTAAATAGAAAATGTGACTTAGGGTGTTGTGTCTGTTTTAGGCAAACCAAAGGACATGCTAAGAAAACCTGGGTTCACGAGTTTTTCAGAAGAGGTTAAGAGGGGCACAGTCCCACTGCTGAGAAGCAAAGGAAACCACGCAGTTGTGAATCCTAGTATGATCCCTGCATCATATCCTTTATCCTCTCAATTTGGGACAGCTATACCTAATGAAGTTTTAATGCAAGGACATATGACCATGGTGAACAGGTTAGAAAACTTGTCAATGGCAATTACAATGTTGTAATATGAACTCTTGTGTATACTTAAGATGAAAATGCTATTTAATGGTATAGGCCGGAATTCCGAATACGCACTTCAGTGATAAACAGAAGCAGTACAAGAATTATAGACCAATAAGTTCCCATGTTTTCCACTGGAGATGAGGAAGTCAGAAAACAATGAGTTCGAACATGCTTGAAATAAACAAATGTCCACCATTGAACAAAAATTCAAAATGAAATAAAATATAAAAGTAATAATTTAATTAATTAAAAAGAACAAATGAATTTAAAGGGCAGACTAGATGAATCACTAGGTCTTTTCTGCCATCATTTTTTATGTTTCTATAATGGAAAAATGTTTGGAAAATGCTAGCTAAAGGAAGACGAGGAAGATCAGTATAATGCAAGAACACAGGGAAGAGAAATTGTATGATCAGACTTTTTCTGGTTTTTTTTGTTTTGAGATAAATACTCTCATGTGGAGGATTGCTTCACAATATTTTCTTTGATAATGTTTAGTGAAACACTTTTTTAAAATGTTACAATTAACACGATAGTATGGCATAAATAGAGCTATAATTTTAAATAAGTTGTCTATACAGGTAGCATTCTTGATCCCAAGTAATCAAGCATATTCTTTCTGACGGCAGTGTTTAAGTGTAATGCATGAATTGCGCCACTTTACAAATTGCGCCATTCTTCATATATCTCCAGCAGAGAAAATAAATGGGCAGATGTTAACATTAGACATATATAGTCAAGAGATAGGTGGAAAAGCCGAGGAATCTCTTAATTTATGCAGGCCTTTAGTTTTCAGTGGTCTTGTTTAGAATTTCCTATAATCTGAAAGGTGAGCAAGATTGGTGCAGTGGTAAAGGCATTAGACTAGAAACCAGAAAACGGCAGGTGGGGGGACCTAGGGTCAGTCCCTCTCTCATTCCCAGGAAGGGGGAAATAACAGACAGCTTTGAAAAATCTTGCCAAGAAAACTGCCGGGACTCGTTCAGACAGTGGCCAAGAATCAAGATTCTCCTAAAGGCACATCTGTACATATCTACACACAATCTGAAAGGCCTATAGAGAAATAAGGTTGAGTAATAGTAGTGAAATAGATAGCTAATTATCGAGTGATAACCTGGAGCCACATTTCTTCACATTTCTTCATAATCAAGTATTACTTATTCCAGGTATTTTAATATAGTCTTTCTAGTAATGTTAATTTCAAATGTAATGCTATTAGATAAGTTAACATAGTACTATTTCCAGAGGTACTAAAGTGAAGGCATTAATGAAGTTCTAACCACATACATGTAGTCTTCAATTTATTACTATAATTGGGCTTTTTTTAAGAACTGTCATTAAATGAGCACTATGGCCAATTGTACCCAATGGGCTATTTTTTTGCTGGAAATCACCAGTAAATGCCTGCTTGCAGTAAAAAAAATGTAAATCATGGTCATGTGGCTGTGTGTTAGGCGCAAAGGATCAGGACCATACGTTAAATTCCAGCACAGAAGATTAGCCAAGCCTCTATACAAGAATCTAGTCAACTAAAGTTCAGGACTAAATTGGCACCAGATTAGGGTCAACAGAATTCAAGAGGGTTTGGACTTGGACCATTTGTATGAATGTAATGACTCTTAAGCTTATGATACTTTTAATTCTGCCCCCAGCTTTGCCTGCTTTTTTCTTACACTGGGACACTGAAAGTGGCCATAATTTTGGGCCAGTTGCCAAGTGCTCACAATGTGATCATGTGACCGGGAGGGGGCAATAGATCTGGGGAGATCCATCATAACTTCAAATAGTCATTAAGCAACTGGTTATAAGTCGAGAACTACTTATACAATATATTTATATTTTAAAGTAAATTGAAAGTAATGTAAATTGTCACAGTATGTATATATTTGCTTTTAAATTACTAGTTTTCATTCTAAGTGGAGAGAGCTGTTCGATAGACTTTTATTTATATAAGCTATATTTCTAAGCCACGAAATTTTTATTTGCCTTCATAAAGTTTAAACTGTATATCCCTAAACTAGAAACAAAAAATTAGACTGAGGATTCTTTCTACAATATTAGGAGTAACTGGATATGTTATGTATACTTGGTTTTACTGAAGGTAAAACCCTGTACCAATTTCCTGCAGTTGCTATACTGCTTGAATAATTTATATTGAAGAAGGTAAAATTTTTTCCTTAGATCTAAAAAAGTACTGTGATTTTAAAATGGCCAGTCCATTTTTAAAGTTAGACAAAACAACTGTTATGTCCCATTTTGTAATTCTGGACGGATTCAATTATAAGGAAAAGAGAGAAGCTTTATGCCAATCTAGCAGTATTCTCCCCTTCCCCCTTTAACAGTCTAAAAAAAATCAAAATTGACCAGCTCAGCTGCTGTGCCATCACTTCTCCATGTATTGTTTGCTGCTGTAGTGGATCATCAAATGATGATACAGATAGACCAGCAAGGACTGTTGTTGTGACTGAATTTTTAGACTAGTTCATATTGCCTTGTTAATCCTCCTATTATGCTTTTAGGGAAATGGTGTTTTCAGAACTAATATATTAGTACTATTGTGAATCCTTTTTAGTTGAGTGTGTTAGCCCTTTGAGGTGGGCCAGATCAAGAAACAAATATCACAATAATTATATGAATGTTAGTTTACTGTTGTAGGGTACATTAGTAGAATTTTAAAAGCCTGTCTCAGGTTTATCTCAGATCACTATAGTGTATATCATAGATTAATATCAAGGCAGGGTACTTTGGGTTTTTTCCCCTTATGCTTCCTTCTATTTCTGAACTCTGTAATCTCTTCTTCAAGTTCCTCCTTAACAACAGATTCCTTCCTCCTTTAAAGCCTCTGTCATAACTTCTCCAAGGTCAGTTCTTAATTCCTTTACAAAGAAGTTACTTCAAGTGGAAAGTGTATCTCCCAAATTCATTGTGATTTAGACATGAATAAAAATAATACAGAAAAAGAGGAATTATGTAAGAAATCACGGAATACCATGTTTCAAATACAAAATAGTTTATGCACCTCTGTTAAAAACATATTGTACTCTGTTTTCCATACGAGGGGTTTAGTCCATTATTTCCCTTTAGCTGTGGACAGTTAGCAACTATAAATCTAGATGTTCTGTTTCCCATCTTACCTGAAATGACTTGGGGGATAAGCTTCTAGCAGGGGAAGGAAATCTTATCTAGCATTGGGAAGCGGCCTATAATGAAATTCTTTGTTGTACTTAAAATAACAAGATGTGTTGTTGGTTCATGAAAAAATTCTGAACTTCTCCAGAACTTTCCATCATGAAGCTCTATTTTGAGCAAAACAGGAAAGTGAGAATTAAGTAAGAAAATAAAAAGTTGATTCCTAAAGTCCAAATATAGTCACAGTTTTCAGATGGTGTGCATGAGAGAACAGTCGATTTAGGTCAATTTTCAAATATTTTTATTAGGTTTTGAGAAGGGGAAAAACAATTTGAGGGATATTGGGACCAACTGAAATTGAACACAAAATTAGTATAGTTTTGATTGAACCTAATAAATATTACACAGCTGTAGATTTGCATTGAATTGAAGTATTTTCTGCTAAGTAAATCTCTAGGTTAAACCAAAAATTGTAGGGGCAATGGGAATAGCAATGATTAATTATCCCTTCTATGAAAATATGAAATCCTGTGGCTATAAGAATGAGACTTCCATTATATGGTATATTTTTTTAAATGCTAGCCCTTATATTTTCAAAATAGGAGATCAACCAATGTTAACTGCTTTCTGTAATAATTCTAGAAGATTGAGAGACTGAATACTGACTCATGATCCCTCAAATACTGCCCAACCATGAAAGACTTAATATTTTACCTATTGTTTACCAGTAATATATAAATTAGCTCATATTTATGATGGTTGCACTCTCCTTGGGTCATGTGATCACTTTTTGCGACCTTCTGACAAGCAAAGACAATGGGGAAGCCAGATTCATTTTACAACTGTGTTACTTGACAATTGCAGTGATTCACTTAACAGCTGTGGCAAGAAAGTTCATGAAATGGGACAAAATTTACTTGACAACTGTATAATGTTCTGCCAATGGCCACAATCCCCACTTTCCAGTTTTTTCCTGATGTACAAATGTTGGAGTTGCTGGGTTTTTGTTTCTGTTTCTGCAAAGACAAGCGACAGAGTCTTCTTAGCTTATTTTCTGAGTGGGTTGGTTAGTCACTGAACCATGCAAGGTTAAGGACGTTCATGAAAACCTTTTCCTGAATGTCCAAAGAGCTGCCATGTTCTCTGATGATAGAAGCCAGTGAGCTCTGCACAGATAAAGGGTTGTGTGGTTGCTGGTCTTGCAGAAGAGGGCTTTCCAAAAACAGATTGGTGCACATTTTAACTTCTCTCATGAGCATTGAGATTCTGTACCAATGAATGCGTGATGTGGCTAAAACACGTGGCAGGGAAACATAAACTGTATAGAAAGTAGAAGCACAGAAAAATGACCAGCTTTCATAATTTGTGCTGAATTCTTCATTTTGGCTTCATATAGCTGAACCTGGTCCAATATACCTAATTTTCAACTTTTTTTGTTTTGTCCAGTTTGTTTCGTTTATATCCCTTTGCTTGTATGATTATTTAAGTACAAATTTATGTGGATTTCTTACAGAAAAGAGTTTACTTTCAGTTGTCCTGCATAACTCGTATGGAGTATAAAATAGTTCCATTTTATATAGTAAGGTAACAACCACAGCACCTGAAAACAAGAATGCAGGTAGAGTGTCTATATGGTATATTGATTGTTTAGCTGCAGTTTTTTTAAAAAAGGAAAATCTGATTCTTCGCTTTTGTTTTTTAGGCCCGAAAGAAGACTTGTGATCCCTCCAAGGTTTCAAAAAGAGCTTCAAGCTCATTTGACAAGAAATGTGCCTTTGGGCGTTAGCGGTATGTTATTAGAGGTCCAAATTTTAATGGTGAAGCTAATTCTCACTTTCTGATAGTTGGAAAGCTATTACTAATGTGTACTTCATCTGTCTATGCAGATAGTAAAAAATACTTCTAATTCATGCTTTATCTAGATAACTATATCAAAAATAAGGTCTTCGCTGATGGGAAAGTTCTTTGTCTGATTTAGATGAGCAAGTAAAAGTTATTCTTTGTCAAGGCTTATCACAATTACTAGATTCATGCGATACCTTAAGGCAAAGGAATTCTGCCTTATGACCTATAATCTTGAACATTTTATAAAAAATGAAATAAAGCCTTTAATCTATGAGTTCAGGTTAGAGTGTGATCATGTATCAAACTAAATATATTTTCGCAATCTAAACTGTGACCTGAAAGTTTTGCAGATGAAAATAAAATGGTGCATTCAGTAAGGCACTCTGTCTTCATTTTTCTGTGATCAATTTGGAATCTGTGTTTGAATTGATTGATAGTATTTCCCCTACTTTCTGTTAGCTTTACACGTTTAGAAAAATGAGATTAACTTCAAAACAGGGTTGTAGTTGAAGCATGCCTGAACTAAGTCAGCAGGGCCAACACATTCCAGTTAGCATCTAAAAAAGAACCTTTGCTATAGCAGGGAAGAAGCAATTATTATGACTGTTGATTGTCTTAATGGATCTATATGTGCAAACACCAACAGCCAACTTTGCTTTAAAGTCTGCAACGTAGTGCTGCTTTGTGGGAATATTTTAACTGGTGAAAGAAAATTCACTATTTGCTTTTATTTGAACATTTATATAAGCTTTAATTTTTTTGAAGTTGCAGTTATTGAGTTTAAAGATTTCTGAATCGCCCCACCACAAGAAAATGTAATTACTACAATATTTGTGATAAATTGTACTGTATTAAGCCTTGGTTTAACTGGCTTATTAAACTGTGGCTTATTAAATGAAACACAATGTCACATTTTATACTATGAACAGTTTTAATTATTGTTACTTTCAAAAGTAAGACATATATTCAAGAGTGTGTATTTGATTTTGCAGACAGTGCAAAAGAACCAAGGCAATTAATGCAACCAGTTCCCCCTCGCAACTCAAATACTGATATAAGTGAGATTCAAAAAAGAATAAAGGACATCATAAATCGATTCAGCAATGGAATATGGTTATCAAAGATACCATACTTGTACAGAGAGGCATATCACGAAGACTTCGATACAGCTTTGCTGGCGCAGTTTGAATACTGGCCTCATGTTTGTGTGGTACGTGCTAACTTTATCAGATAAGATAAAATTATTTGTAGACTAATTTTCCGATTTGAAGGTATGTTTTAAATTTTCAAATAAAAATCTTTTAAGAAGAGACTGGACAGCTACTTGTCTGAAATGGTATAAAGTCTCCTGCTTGAGCGGGAGGTGGGTGTTGGATCAGAAAACCGCCAAGGTCCCTCCCAGCTCTTTTCTGATCGAAGATGGTTTATTTGGAAATCAGCACGTAAACGCCTAGACAGTCTCCTCTGAATTAGGATGATCAAAGTGCTGAAGTTTGTCTATAAGAATATACAGCTCTTAATAAAACTGTTCTTGAGGGCTTCCTGCTAAATTAAGTTTTTTTAAAAATTCTGTCAAACAGCATGACTACTCAGGCAAAATCTTTTGGTATATTCACTCTGAGGAAAACCACACACTATACAATGGAAATTCTTTGAAATGGATTTAGAGAGAATTGCCCCCTTATTTGTTTAATATTTGTTCATATAATCAAAGGGACAGTAGAAAATTGCTATCCCTGGGCAGTATTAACTTTGCAGATCAAAATGCAATATAGATTGAAGAACAAAAGTTTTTAGGTTATGTTTCTAGCTTTATTTAAGCCCTTGATTAGGCTTGGATTAAATGGGGACATATCTAGCACCCTAAAGAACAAACATTTGTAGATGGGAACATTCTATATATGGAAAAGCTGTTTGTCTTGAAATGTACAGCATTTGCACTATCAATTTGGGAAATTGTTTTAAAAGTTGCCTTATTTTTTTCTGCATTAACAGTCTACTGAATGTCCTGTGACTTGAAGGTTGCATTCTCACATGCATAGTCCACTGGGGCTTTTCTCAATGTATTTTAAACCTTAACTTATTTCCGAATGCTTGTTTACAGGGTTAACTCATTTTTAAAATACACATTAAAATCAGTGATACTTAGGGTTGAGTTCCAAAGCCTGATACTCTCCAGATGTCCTTTTATTTCCCAAGTTCCTAGCCAGAATTGCATTTGACTACATCAGTTTGTAATTATGAGAGTTGCAGTCCAGTCCCTTTAGGGACTATAGTTGTAATGAACTGCCATAGCTATATGAAAAATAGGAAATTCAGCCAATCAAAATAAGTGATTTGGGTTGGAAAGATTTGCCTGAACATAAGCAAAAGAGGTAAGTATTTCCTCTAAAATTTGGGAAGTCTTTTCTCACAAGTTTACATATTAGGCTTATATGTGGTCAGAGACTCAGCATATTAGATCGCCAAACAAGAGTAGGTTGAAGAGCAATAGACAACAATATCAAAATTATTTAGCCATCGTGGAAAGCACGATGGAAGGAAGGGAACAAATACATCCTCACATACACCAAAGTGTTGCTGAGATAACTAAAATTACAATAATTTTGTAGCTGTTTTACTAAGAGCATACCTATTCGGTATCTAGAGGAGTGCTGTTTCCGAGAAGGGGGCAGCAACTGAGAAGGCCCAGCAACTCTGGGCTATCTGCAGATGGGGTGTCCCAGGTGGTTGGGACCTGAAGGGAGGTTTCTCTTCCCAGAGACCTCGGTAAGAAGATGGTCTTGCAGATGATGATAATAATAATAATAAAATTTTATTTATATCCCGCCCTTCTCCTGAAGGACTCAGGATATCTAGGTCTTGAGTGAGCTTAAATAGCCGTGAGCAGGAATATTTTAGTCAGTGTGATATTTTATAGCTGCTTCTTTTATTCTTTCAAAGGCAGAGAACGTAACGTCTGGTGGCCAAAGAGATATAATTCTCTACCCTTCTGGGAAAACGCATTACCCAAGAAAAGGCGTTGCAAGCCAGGAAAGAAACCCTCCGCTTCCTTTAATAAAACAAAGTATGGAAACTAAAGCTGCTCCCTTCCATGGAGACTTCAAGCAAAATATTGCAGCCATCTTAACAAAATATTCCAGTGGTCTTTGGGCTAATGCACTCCCGAAAGTATATGAAGACACATACAAGGCAGCGTTGCCTCAGAATCTTTTGGACAACCTTGACTTACTCTCAGATATATGTACAGTCAGTTACATTTTTGAAAATCCAAAGAAGGCAATTCTCTATGCAAAGTCAAAACAGTACCCAGGGAAGGAGTTGAATATTATTGCTAAGAACTCCACATGTGGAGGCATACAGAAACCAGCTGAACAACGGTCTACTAAAGCAAAGCAGGACTCCCAAGGGGATGATTTTGAAAATATTCCTGTACCTCCTTTAATTATCCCAGAAGAAATATCACCCTCTGTGTTGGTAGTGGACCTATATTCTACAAAAGACGTCGTCGTTAGGTACGTTTATAAACCTCTCTTTGAAGTTTCTCTGGTGCATGAAGTTGTTTAAAATCGCAGGTAAGAATAGGAAAAAATCTCCATTTTGAACAGTACTAATATGTAGATGCTATTGTGTTTTGCTTGTGTTCATTGAAGGCTCTTTATTCCAGCAGTTTCTTCTTTGGATGATAGAAAGGAATTTCACAACACTCTGGAATTCTCTGCACCCACCCCCTTCCTAAATCTATTCCAATATCTTGGAGATTCTTTGGAAAATAGCTTGGGAGATAGTGAAAAAAGAATGCAAATGGAAATCTAACATTTCCATGAATGAGATACAGTTTGGTGTAGTGGTTAAGGTGCTGGCCAGAGACCAGAAAACTGAAGTCAAATCCTTCCTGAGACGTAAAAGCTGGCTGGGTGGCTTTAAGGCAGTCATATATTCTCAGCCTAACCCACTTCATAGCATTATTGTAGACAAGCAGGACACAGAAGTATTAGATACTTTGGCCACCTTGAGTTATTTATAGAAATGGTAAGTTAAACGTCTAATATTTTTTGTAGTATCAGGAAAAATTTGCAGTATCAGGGAATTTCCATTTGCTTAAGACTTCAAAGAGATTCAACTGTGCATACTAACACTGGACATGCTTCAAAAAATGTGAAGAAGCACTTCAGACTTTACATGAAAGCCAACTTTCAGTCCTATTGGTGACAGCAGTCTCTCTTTTAACACAAACTGTTTTAAGACTTAATATTTTTAAAATGCCGCTGTAATTCAGTTCACTACAGCAGCAGCATATTTTTTTCAAGTTCAGATGAAAATCTGAAAAATATAACATGAAATTAAAAACATTTGTGCATTATTTTTGAAATATATCTATATATATAAAGGTAAAGGTTTCCTCTTTATGTGCTAGTTAATTGCTTGTTGCAATTGATGAGCATTCCAGATGATACTGTCCCACCTTTATTACTCTCATGAGGTCAGTAGGTTTTTAAAACATTCTCAGACTTACTGGACACAGTCCATAAAATTTTAACTAAGTGTTTTTTCAGAATAATGTTAAAATTCTGACAAGATATTCCCTTTACAAATTGATTCAATGGTACAATAAATGTGAAGTAGGAGTAAAATTGGACTTGAATTTGTATTTAATATGTTAAAACCATTGCATGTTAAAGCCCATGTCTTGATTGCGAAAACTAGGATCTGCTGTAAAGGCTAAATTAAAAGTTGCCTTTCTGTGTGAAAGAAGGAAAGGAGGAGAGTATTCTGAGACTGACTCAACGAGTCAGAAGTAGGCATACAATTTAGGAGACTTATTCTGTAAAATCATGATTTCCTACTAGACTTTTAAAAACTACTTTTATTATACTACTACCCTGTTTCTCCGAAAGTAAGACATCCTCCAAAAATAAGACCTACTTACAGTTTTGCCTCTCACTGAAATATAA
>JANHFO010008611.1:0-16894 GCA_032468095.1 Pareas carinatus | reverse complement strand
AATAACATAGAACTTTAACAAATATTTACAGAATTATGGGGTGTGGAGGAAAGGGAATGGGAAGAGGGGGAGGGAGGCTACTGGGGGGGCGCGTGTTGGCACTTCACGATTAATAAGTGGCATTTGGGTTGCAGTTTGGGCACTTGGTTTCTAAAAGATTCGCCATCACTGCTCTAGGGTTTGTTTTAAATAAGTTAGATTTAAATGACTCACCATTTCCCTGAATGCTCTACTCTGTTACACCTCTGATGAAATCTCTGCCATTTTATTTGTAATTTCAAGTAGCTGATTACATTGCATAGCTTTCATAAGTCACTTTCCCTCTGAACAAAAGACTTGGATAACCAAGAACCTCTATTAAATAGTAAAAGCACTGTACATAAAAATATAATGTGAATTTTTATTCATCTTAAACTAAGTATCTTGTATTGGATTCTCCCATTCCAAAAGAGTATGTGTCAGAAAATGAAGGTATTGTGTGTGTGTGTGTGTGTGTGTGTGTGTGTGTATTGGGATCAAAATGTTTTGATTTAAAAATTTTGCATTTAAAAACTCGTGGTATAATTTAAAAAAACCATAGTAAACACATTCCAAAGTTCAGTCCCATTAACTTGAAAATATAGGTAGCCCCTCAATGCACAACCACAGTCGGGACCAGAGTTTCTGTTGCTGAGCAGAACGGTTCTTAAATGTGTTATGTCCGATTTTTACGACCGTTTTGACACGCTTGTTAAGCGAATCTCACACTCAATCAGCAGATCCAGCTTCCCCCATTGACTTTGCTTGTTGGAAGCTGGCTGGGAAGATTACAAATGGTGATTACATGACCCCGGGACACTGCAGCCTTTGTGTAAATACATACCAGTTGCCAAACACACCAATTTTGGTCATTTTGTGTGCTTGTGGAGATGCTGTGGCAGTCAATGAGTCACTTTTTTCCGTGCCAGTATAAACCTTTGATCACTAAATGAATGGTTGCAAGTCGAAGGCTACCTGTTATTAATACTTCAACTGCTCTGATTGCTCGTAGCTATTGATTTATACTAAAGTCGTGTCAAACTGAAATCTGCAGGTACGTGGGCGCGAACTATTCTGGTGCCCAGGAATCAATGGAAGAAGAGATGAAAGATTGGTACAGCCGGAATGCCTCCATGTTGCAAATCCAGGCTCCGAAAGTTGGTCAGGTTGTTGCTGCGCTTGCAGAAGAAGATGCTTGGCTGAGGGCACAGATTATTTCAACAGAGGGCAATAGAATAAAGGCAAGTGCAAGAAATCTATGTACTGAAAATTATATTTGAAAAATGGATGCTGGTCTCCAATTTCATTCTAATCAATTCGTTTATTGTTTTAGCCCCCATCAGTATTTCTGGCTGTATGATTAAAATGTCCAATCAAAGAATTTGGTAAAATTCTATTAAGGCAAACAGAGCATTAAGTCTGTCATAGATATAGCAGTAGAATTGTTTTTATTATTATTATTATTATTTATTGGAATTTTATACCGCCCTTCTCCAACAGGACCCCAGGCGGTTTATCCTTGCCTTCCTGCCAAAATGTCTGCATCTGAAATTTTGTCTTTTACTACTTATTGTAGTTCTTGGAATGTGGCTTCTTCGTTCGTTACATGTAGATGCTGCCTTGCATCCAGAACCTGTATAGGTGTTACTATCTCTTCTCTTTTTGCCTCACAACATGTGGGGTAAAGTTGGTCTGAGAATATGATTGGGCCATAGTCCTTCCATGGTTGTAACATTTCCGTTCCAATCCATTACCTTCACCACTCCATCACAGTGGCTCTCTTTACAGTTTCCAATAACTCCAGCCAGCATGGCCTCTAGATATTAAGAAATGCACTTAGCAATTTTCCTAACCCTGATCTAGACTCTTGATGCCCTCAAATACTAACCATTCCCTTTCTCCTGATTGGAGGTGGTGGTAAACATATAGGAAAACACAAAATAAATTGAGATTTTCTGCTCTCTGTGTGGTCCTCGTGACAGAAAAGAGATCAGGAATTAGGACAAAAGGGAAACGAGTCATAGCCTTCAATCTCTATTGCAGTGGCCCCCAACCTTTTGGGCACCAGGGACCGGTTCCATGGAAAACAGTTTTTCCATGGATTGGGTGGGAGAGGGGGTGTTGCATGCTGCCTGCATCTTGCAAACGGGGCTTGGCTTGTTTGCACGGCCCAATTGCTGGTATGCCGTAGCTCGGGGCTGGTATAGGGATTGGGGATTGGGGACCACTGCCTTATTATACCTAAAATTTCTGGTTCACAAATAGAATATTTTTAAACTTGCTTTGAGTAACTTTGTACACAGAAATAATGCTCTATATATGAATAACTTTCTTGCATATCTTATGGCTTTCCAGTGACATGGATGTAATCTCAGTATGGTGCAAAAACATATATAAGAATTACCACACATTAAATCCCTAAATATTCCAGACTTTTTTTTGGGAAGGAAAGAAGGCTGTAGAAACTACAAGAGAAGAAAAAACTCCTGAAAATTTCAGAACTTTTACTTAATAGCTTATCATGGCTGTTATTAGCACAGCACTTACAGCTTGCACAGCCAGTTAGTGTGCTGGCTGAGGGTAATCTGAGCTCCAGCCATATTTGAAAAGCAAATTCTAGGGAAAGTGCAAAGAACTGTATTGTGACTAATTAAGATTCCTGATTATCTCTTGCTTTATTGTGTTTCTAGGTATGCTACGTTGATTATGGGTTTAATGAAATCATTGAACATTCCAGAGTGTACAAATTAGCCAAGCAGTTCTATAGATTGCCATTCCAGGCTTCCAAATGTAAACTAGCTGGTAAGATGTGCCTTTTTCTTTTCGATAGCTGCAAATGCTTTTCTGCATGACATCCTATTAACAAGTGGGAGAAAGAGATTATAGACCGTATCCATCAGGTGTGGAAGATGGTACTTGGCAAGGCTGTCTTGCCATGAGTGAGCTGACTTTATGACTAGTTTTCTTTGAGATCAAAGCAGATCTCTTTTTGCGATTCGTCTGGGCTAAAAACGGTTTTTATTTGATGTTGCATTTAAAACCTTCCCGAATTTCATTCCAGCTTAGTAAGCAACCACGCAAGCACATTCATTTTGCACATAAGAAAATAGTAGAGCCATTGTTTCTAGTTGACTTGAGTTAGAATTTGGCCTTGATACTCCTCATGATATTGGTGGCATTCTGTAGTACAAATTGCTTAATATCCTGAGTTTTTATTAGAAAAATAGTTGAATAATCTTTGCAAACCATCTAGACAATAGTAACATTAAAATACAACCCTAGAATGAAACAAAATTCATTTTATGATCCTTAAGACAGTTCAATTCTTCAGAAACCTCATTGATGTTTGATAAGTATAAAGATTTCTGTATTCTGTGTGGTAGAATTCCCCATAAAGAAAATTTGGTTTCTTTAACTATGTTGTAGTCTATGTTCTACATAGCAAGCTTTAGGGTTCTTTTGCTGAAAATTAAAATTTCAGAAATTTTAAGACACCTATGATTTTACTCACCCTTCTAGCTTTTTAGATTTCAGCAGATATTGAACTTGCCTTTACAACACTGGGAGCTCCCAGTTTTCTTATTACTTGTAGCACTTCCCTTAAAAAATAGAGAAAAGCACAATAAGTGGCCAGAGAAAAAAATAGAGGTGGAATTCTTTTCAGTCTTGTAATACAATCCTTATGCGAAGCATCGACAGTCCTAAAACACTTTAAAACACAAAGCTCTAGTTTGTGATGCTTATCAACTTATATTTTCTGCTTGATTATCTTACCATAGGTTTAGAGGCCCTTGATGATGATCCAATCTTGTTAAAAATGGTAGAATCTCAAACTTGTGGCAAGATATTTGCTGTTGAAATTTTGGAGAAAGGTGACATTCCCCGTATTATCCTATATGACACATCAGGAGATGACGATATCAACATTAATGCCACTTGCCTGAAGGTATTGCGGGATAAATCGCTTGAGCTTCATCTTCAGGTACTGCCTTCACCCCTTTGTAACACTTTAATAAAACAAATAGATTTTTAACGTTGTAGAGGCATTCAACATTTTGAGTACTTTGTGTTGTAGGTAGATGCATTGTATACAGATGTCAGAGTAACCAATGTTTGCTCAGATGGAACTTTATATTGTCAAGTGCCATCAAAAGGCCTGACCAGACTCTCTGAGATTTTGCAGAAACTGGAAAACTATTTCCACCACAGGGTGAGTCTATCTTTAATATTGGCTTCTGTCTTAAAAGATTTCCAGGGCAGTTGCTATCAGTTTCCTTATAAACAAGTAAAGAATTTCAAAGCTGTTGGGCAACCATTTTTGAAGACTAGTCTAAGGTAGGGATTTTTTAAAATTAAATATACTGGTTATCTAGCTATAGTAGGTTTGCAATGCTAAAAATAAATACCCCATGCTGAAGGAAGCCTGTACATTTATTTAACATAGAAATCTCTTGATTTGAATATCATGAAATTGTGGCTGCTGAATGTTTTTGCATTAAAGTAGTGTTATAGTCAACATTAATTTTGAATGGTTAATAATGGTGATTGCTCCAGGATTCTTGGCAATGCTTTAATCTTTTGGTGCTTTGGGACAAAAATGAGGTAACTCAACCATTTGTGTGCTATTAGTTAATGAATTACAAATAAATAAGTGTGAGCAATTTATGTAAATACTATGAACTCATCCTACATTTAATGACAACAACTATCATTACATAACCCAATTTCAACTCTATTCCAGCAGGCAACAGGATATCCTGTGCTATTACCTTATTGTGGCATGATCTGCTTGCTTCACTATAAAGGAAAATGGACCCGAGTGGAGGTAAGTAATATAATACTGACAAGCAGATCAGAAAAAAGGTTTTTCTAAAAATTTGAGATTTTATGCTCTAATGTATAGGTATCAGACGGGGCTTACCTGAATTCGGCCCAAGCGCCAGTCCTGGAGGCGAGCAGGGTGCTCCGTGGAGGTGGAGGCACTGCTGCGGGGGAATCGGGAGATGCTGGAGGGGGATGTGGCAGCGGCCGCGGACCACAATGAAATTGTGTCTGACACCCCTGCTCTTAATATCTTTCTCCTAAGTGAACTGAGTATTAACTGAATATTGGCTTAAGAATAAGTACTGTTTCCTCACCAGCCTATAAGTTAAGCTGTTCTTTCTACTTCATTCTTCTAAACCAATCTGAGGTGGAACCAAATTCGGACATCATTATGAGATGGAACATTGCTCCTTTTCTTACACCAGTATAGAAACAAACGAATAAAAGTTAGTACCACTAGTGAAATAGTAAAAGAAAATTCCTGTCTTTTGCCTAGGAAAGCAATAATGACAAACGTATGCTTCTAAACTACAACTTTCTGACATAGTCAAAAAAGATCAGCATAATTTGGCATCTTAATCAAGGATTATGGAAGTTGCGGTTCAACACGCTGAGGGCCGCTAAATTCCAAAATCTAAACTAGGACAATTTTTTGAGTCCCAGAAATGAACATTTAGGGAAGTGAAGGAGCAGAACACTGTACTACCATTCAGATTGATGTGGATTTAATTGGGTAGATATATAGCTATAGTCAATGGTTGGCAAGTTCTTCATTGTCTGATGGCTTAAATGACAGTTCTGTCCATAATCATTCTTGGTGATTTATTAAGCTTGGAATGCAACTTATCTTCCCACATGTTAAAACGTCTACTATTTTGATATTACTCCCATCCCGCTTCTCAGACAATAAGTGTTCACAGTAGCCGGACGCTTGATGTTCGGTTTATGGATACCGGAACAGTGGCATCTGTAAAAGTGTTGGAGCTGAGAGAGATTCCCTCAATATTCCTGCGAGAAACCATTGCAATACCACCTCAGGTACGAGGATTTCTCTTTACCAATTCTCAAGAGTTTCAAGCATGAATCTTGCTGTCATGTGTAACTTGAATGCTATTGTTGCACCTATATATTATTTAGGCAATAAAATGCTGCTTGGCTGATCTTCCTCTTAATATTGGCATGTGGACCCCAGATGCTGTACTTTGGCTGCGAGATACTGTGTTGAACTGTCCTGACTGCAGTATGAAGGTAAATATATATATATATATGTGTGTGTGTGTTCTTTAGGGTTCAAAGAAAATGTACTGTAATTGAGCTATAGCTTGTTTATCACAGTCAAAGCTACTATGCAAGCTATTGTGTACATTTATTTATGACATTTATTTGCTGCCCATCTTGGCATGGCGCTGCTCTAGGGTTTACATATAATAGTAAAATGGGGGGAAATGAGAAAGTAAACATAACAATAGCAAAGGAATGAAACAATAAAAATAAACAATGAAAATACAGTAGTGTTAATTAAGTTTTTTAATACATGAAAAGTACTTTAGGTAGAATTTTATTGTTTTTGAGTATATACTTGTGCGTTGTATCATTTAATTATCTAAATATATTAACATGATAATATTTTAGTCTACTAGACTCTCATTCAGTAGTGTAGCTTTGCACTTACTTAAAATAGTTAAGCATTTTTGCAATTACCATTGGCTTACATAAGTTAATAGGTTCTGGTTCATGCTTGCTGGTTGTTTTTATTTTTCCTTCTCTATCTTAGTATAAGTAACCTTGTGATTTGGTACAGCAGTACCGTACTATTTTGTCAGGTGCAAGCTACCAGTTCCAAGAATGAATCATAATAGGTTTCTTTATTTCTGATCACCAGTTTATGAGAATCTCCCCCTGGAAACGGGAGACATAGACCTAAACATTTTCCCCATGAATGCACTCTTAAGCTGGAATGTCTTTTAACTCCTCCCCTCTGCAGGGCTTCCTCTCCTTCAGCCAATAGTTCTACCACAATTTCTTAGCAGAATAACAGACTTGGAAGAAATCTTGAAGGCCTTCTAGTCCAGTGGACCCCAACCTTTTGGGCACCAGGGACTGGTTCCATGGAGAAAGGTTTTTCTGTGGATTGGAGGGTGCACAGTTTTGTGTGCTGCCTGCATCCTGCGAACAGGGCTTGGCTTGTTTGTGCAGACCGGTTGCTGGCATGCTGAGGGATGGTGTCGGTCCATGGACCGGGGGTTGGGGACCCCTGTTCTAGCCCTGCTCAAGCAGGAAACTCTGCCATTTCAGACAATCTCTTCTGAAAAACCTCCGGTGGTGGAGCACCCACAGCTTCCGGAGGCAGGTTGTCCACTAATAAATTGTTCAAACTATCAGGAAATTTCTCCTTAGTTCTAGGTTGCTCTTCTCCTTGATTAGTCTCCATCCATTGTTTCTTGTCTTGCCTTCTAATGCTTTGGAGAATAGATTGACCCCTTCTTCTTTGTGGCAGCCCCCTGTCTATTACAATACGACAATCATAATCCCATCACCCCTAGACCTTCCTGAATTAGCGACTTGGTTTATATGTTTGCTTGGTGCTATCTTAATCATTTGTTTCATTTACATAACGGTACAAAGTTTTCTAAATTAAAGCTTTCTATGTTGTTGTTCTAATCAAGACATAATTTTTGGTCTTTGCAATATTCTCTCTCTCAATTAGGTGGTTAAACTGGATAACCAAATTGCACACATCTATCTGTTTACACCAAAGAATTTTCCAGACCCGGATCGCAGTATAAATAGGCAGATCACCAGCGCTGACTTGTGGAAGCATCAGAAGGATGTTTTTCTGAGTGTCTCTCTCAGTAGTCTCCCTGGAAAAAGGGAAACAGATTTGCCAACGCAGTCAAGCATAGGGCCCAAGCAGAGCTCCACAGATACAGCTCCTCGTGTTCTGGAATCCCGTGAGGTGGAAACCACCTTGAATATGCCACCAGCCCTGCCACTTGTCCAGTCCCAGGAACAGATGGATGTTTTTGTTGCACTGGCCTGCCACCCGGGTTACTTTATCCTCCAGTCCTGGCAAGAGATGCACAAGTTAGAAATGCTGATGGAAGAGATGCTTCTGTATTATAACACAGCAGAAGATGGAGCTGTTGCTGTTGAAAAAAACAAAATCTATGCAGCCAAAGTGAAAAACAAGTAAGCAACTTTTATGAGTACCCCATCCTGTATTTGAGAGTTGTATTCTGTTAATATGGTTTGAAATGAGTCTGATTTTAAAGTCTCCAGTCTTATTTATTTCAATGGGACAGAAATTTGACATGGTTAGATGCATTTTTCATGTCCTCAAAGTTGTTAGAACAATTTTGATGGACCAAGTAAAAGATTATCAATTCCAATACTTTCTCACCTTCTTCCAGATGGGAAACAATCTCCTCTCCTCTGCTGTTTGTTGGCCGTCTGCTTTCCTTTTTTGATTTTGAAAGGTTCCATAGGTTTTCTGGGAAAGAGAGAGAAGGAATAAATCTATACAAAGAGCTTGTGTATCTTTGTGCAAATAGAGAGATACCCATAAAGAATGGACATTCCTGAAATGGGAGATAAATATTTTTTTGCTTTTCTTTTTTATAAGCAGTCTTCTATCTTTTACTCTAGGTATGAAAGGGAGAGCAAGGTTTTTTTTGTTTATTTTTGTCAAATGGTCCAAGGCAGAAGTTCGAAGTTGGGTAGTAACAGAGGAGTTTTTCCATACATTAATACCTAAAAATTGTATTCTGAGAGTCATTAGGCATGGAATTAAGTCCACCCCTTACTTTCTATGAATCTATACTACTTTAGATAAGTAGAGTCATATCTTTTTTGTTGTTGTTTCTTAGATGGCACAGAGTGTTAATAAAGGGAATGTTGGCAAATGGACTGGTGACAGTGTATGAGCTGGACTATGGTAAACACGAGCTGATTGGCATCCAAAATATCAAATCTCTTGTGAATATGTTCAGAGAGCTGCCATTTCAGGCCATAACAGCCCAACTTGCAGGTATGTCGTTCTGATGGATTAAAATAGTGAACGCAGAAGTAACAACATCAAATAAGGCAGACAGACATGCACTTTTGAGGCCAGTGAACTTCATGACCTGACCCCTTGCTAAGACAAACTAATCTTGATCATTGTGCCCTGCTCCTATAAAGAATGTTCTAATTTAAAACTATTTTCCTCATTTTCCTGAAAATAATTTTCAGTGGAGGCAACACCATGATTGAGTCCACAATTTTGATTGTAAGTCGTGATGGTCATAAAGCAGGTCATCCTGCAACTACGCTCAATTTTATGACCTTTGTGGTGATAGTCAGTATGTGAACATGGGGCTTGTTAAGCAAATCCATGGACATTTGGGGGGGGCACAATCTACAAGCAGATACTGGTTTCTGGAAAACATAAAAACCGCAGTAGTGTGATCACAAGATGCCAATGGCTGTAAATGTGGGCCTGTTGCCAAGTGCTCAACATGCAGTCACATAACCGTGAGGGGGGCAGACATTTTTAACTTGTAATCCAGGTGGTAAGTCCCTTCTTTGGAGTTGTTGTAATTTCAAGCAATCACTAAGTGACCGGTTGTAAGTGGAGAACTATCTGTATAATGTATTTGGTCTGGATTTTTCTGAATCCTAGCATAGTCATAATAAACAGGCACCAGGTTACTGTATTCTCCTTAAAGTTGGCTCCTGTTTGTAAGTGCTAAATAAATGGGAAAATTACCACAGCACAGACATTTTAATACACTCTTAGAATGTTACATTTGCTATTTCTGTGGTTCTGACAAAGTTTCAATTGGAAATTTGTGTCAGTATAGTAGTGTAGCATCAAGGTAAATATTTCTGATTAATTATGAACTATAGACATGTAGTTTATCCAGTCACTTTTTTCCTCAGTTTGTTTTGCCAGGAATGGATGTGTCATCTTCCAGATATTTTGGAGTACAGTTAAAATTCCTTACTATGGGTTATGTTGGCTGGAGAATTGAGATTTATTATTACGGGGTGACAGGTTGCCCATATCTGATCCTTGTCCATTGATAGTAAGTTGTTGGCCAACTTGACTAAGTAGAAGAAGAAATTCTCTTTGGTAACTTAAGCTGTTAATGTTTAATATTCAATACTTTGGATTTATTGTTAGAAACAGATTGGAAGCTGATTTAGTTTTAGAATGATGAAGGGATGTTCATATCAAGTGGCAGCCGCTTTACGTGAGGTTCTTAAGAAAAGGAATCTTGGAAGAGAGCAGTAACAAGCAGGCATACACATGGTTCTGGACATACGCCCAAAATTGAGCCCATAATTTGGGTTGTTAAGTAAATCAGTAAACTGAGTTTCCCCCCATTTTACAACCTTTCTTAACACAGTTAAGACAGTAACATGGTTGTTAAGTGAATCTGGCTTCCCCATTGACTTTACTTGTCAGAAGTTTGCAAAAGATGATTGAATGACTCCGGGACACTGCAACCGTCAAAAATATGAGCCAGTTGCCCTGTGTTCGAATTTTGATCATGTGGGGATGCTATAACAACTGTAAGTGTGAAAAATGGTCATAAGTCACTTTTTTCAGTGCCGTTGTGACTTTGAACAGTCACTAAATGGATGGTTGTAAGACAAGGACTACTTGTATATCAACAAATTCTCCCACAATGAAGCTCAATTTAAAGGAGACTTTTTTTAAGTAACATAAGTTTGCCAGATCTTAACTGTTTTCATCAAAATATGACAAAAGCAACATTGCAGAAAAACCCTGCAACCTCAACCCTTTTCATATGTGTATGGGACATTATGACTCACATAAGATTCATCATTCTGACTTATACTCGCACATACACGCACACACATGCATGTACATAGACCCTCACTCACAAGATATATTGCTACTCTTAAGTACTTTACATCAGTGGCTCCCAACCTTTTGGGCACCAGGGGTCGGTTACTGTTCTGTCCCGTGCACCCAGTCAGGGCTAAAAGAAGGTCAGGAGTCACGTGTCGCCCTGCCTGGCTGAAGGACTACTACGGGGTACCACCGAGGCATTCGGGAGTAGCAGGCGGGCCGGCTGTGTTTCTGTGCGACCTCAGAGCGGGGGGGGTGTCGGAGCCCCCTCAGCTGGAGACAGCAGTGGTGACCCGAAACATTGAGTCCAAGCCCAAGGGCCAGGGCCAAAGCCAGAGGCCAAAGGCAAAGTGCAGAAATTCAAGGCAAGCCCCCAAAACTGAAGACAAGTCCGGTTACCAAGGCAACTCAGAGGCTGAAGTCAAGGGCCAGGAAGCCCAGACAAATTCTCAAGCTGAAGTCAAAGTCCAGAAATTCAAAGCAAGTTCCAAAGCCGAGGTCAAAGTCCAGAAATCCAGAGCAAGTTCCCAAGCCGAAGTCAAAGTCCAGAAATCCAAGGCAAATTCCAAAAGCTCAGACTGGATCCAATAACGCTGTTGCTGAAGCTGGCTACCACGGGCAGCCAGCTGTTTTTTAAAGTTCCGCCGCGGGCAACAGTCGCCTACCCCGCCCCCACCTGTGACCAATCACCGGCGCTTGCTGTTTCCGTGCTGCCTGTCTGCACTGGTGCTGTCTATGGCGCGCGTCAATGAGGGGATCCACAGCTGACTCCTCTTCCACTTCGACGCGCCCGGTCCCGGCTCCTCCCGCCTGCATCTAGTATGTCAGGAGCCAGCATGCCCAAACGGAATGCTCCGGGACCATCTGTGCCAGTGTGTGATGTCTCCGGAGCCGGCAAGTCCGCGGCCGTTGTCCCAGGCACGTCCGCATGTGTGGGACAGCCCAGGGACCGCCAGGTCTGTTGCCCGTGGTGCTTCTGCGGAGGCGGGTGCCTGGACCGCCGTCTCCTTGTCCTCCGAAGAACCCGAGTCCCCCCCCCCGGCGTCCACGGGCCAGGCCGGGCGCCGGAATACAACAGTTACTTGGAGAAAGGAAAGGTCCATAGGGGGTGTGATTTCACATGCTTCCTGCTTCCCATGGATGGGGCTTTGCTTGTTTGCATGGCCCTGTTGCTGGCATGGTGCGGCATAGTGAGGCTCCATGGACTGGAGGTTGGGGATCCCTGCTTTACATAGTTAACGGTGGGCATTTTGAAATTGCATTATAATACTGATCTAAAGTATACAGTATAATATCTCATTATCGATTAATATTTCTTCTCCAGTTCCTTGTCCAAGTTAATTAACCAAATCAGAATAAAAGTTATAGTATAATACAGGAAGTACAATTTTCTGGCAAGTGTGTCTTTACTTTACCTTTACATGCTCCAGATTAAAGGCTTCAAAGTCATTTACTGAACACATGGGTTACATTTTTTCTAAAGGTTATAGTGCTGTTTTATGTTTAATTTTCTTTTTTTGATCCTTTCCCCTAGGAATAGAAGGACAGCAGTGGTCAGAGGAAGCTTCAATAGTCTTCCGAAACCATGTTGAGCAGAAACCTCTAGTGGCCCAGGTGGAAACAGTTATTGAAGGGACTACTCCATGGGATCGCAAAGCAATTGTTTATTTAGTGGACACATCACTACCAGACAAAGATATATGGATTCATGATATTATGATTCAATTGTAATGGAGAGTGCAAAGGCGATTTAAAACTTTAAAATAAATGATCAAAATATGTAACAATATAAATATTAAAAGAACTATTGCTTAAATCAGTTTGCTTCTGGATGATTTTTAACTGTTCAGTCCCTAATGTGTGTATCTACCATGTTTCCCCGAAAGTAAGACATCCCCCGAAAATAAGACCTCCCCGATAATAAGGCCTTCCCTCCAATGCAGCCGGAGCAGACAAGAAGTTCTCAGTGGAAAAATAAGACATCCCCTGAAAATAAGACCTAGTGCATCTTTGGGAGCAAAAATTAAAATAAGATAGTATCTTATTTTAGGGGAAACACGGTGTGTGTGTGTGTGTGGCACCAGCCTAAAGATGGCAGGTGAGACCTTGCCAAAACGTCGCCAAGAGACTACACGGGAAAAGACCCAAACACATCTAGACCTACACACACACATACACACACACACACAACTGCTAGTTAGAAACAGACTACCCAGATACACATACAATGCATACATACACAGGTTTCTGCAAGACATTCCATTTTGTGTAATATCTGTTAATACTCATTTGCTAATAAAAAGTCAAATCATAACTGCATCATACTAGAGTTCAGTAGAGCTAGGAACAGAATTCATTTGCTAAATTGAATATGAGCCCTTGCTTTGAGACCAGTGGGATATACACACATTTTAAAAACATTTTTGTTTGTAACAATTTGTGCCTTTAGCTCAAAGCAGAAAATGAAGTTCTTACAACTGCTGAAGCCTCCATGCTAGCCAGTACTAACCAGCCCATTCTAGGTAAAGTTGCGTATTTATTGCAAATACTATGTATTGTCCTTTCATTGCATTTACAAGATCATTTACAAATCTAAAACAATGTTTTACAATTATTATACAGTAAAGCACACAAACTTGTGAGATCCTTTTTTAAAGGAAAAAATCCATCCTGTTTGGGGTTAACACAAAGGATGGAAAGACAAGTAACAGACACTTTCGGGGGAGGTTCCCAACGGAGAAGATATTTTCCTTTTTACAAGGCTTTTCCTGTTAAAATCATTGGGTGACACACTATGTGGCAGGAATGTCTGAGGTTAGATTCCCATATGATGGAGTTTTGCTTCAAAGCATTAAGGCAAATCCAGTCAGTCTGACATAGCAATTAAGGTATTGGGCTACAGACTGCGGGTTCTGGTATTCTCTTGGGCACAAACCAAACTGGGTGACCTTGGGCCAGTCCTTCTCTCATAACCCTAAGAAGCAGGCAATGGCAGGACTTGCCTGGGTAGTCACCAGAAATAAAAAAATGGCTCCGGTACAAAGCTGAAGTCTGTGGAAACTATATTAAAATTTAACTTTAGACCTTAAATGTTCTCACTAATGATTTATGCTGCCTTCTAGTATTGTCCCACCATTGCACAGATGCAACTGTCACCTTGGCCAGCAGTCATCAACCTTTTGAACTTCACGGACCACTAAATCCATAATTTCAAATCCCGCAGACCACTAATTGGATTTTTTTTAAAGGATACATTTGCAAAATGATCAGAGAACTTCCATGTTATTGATATAAAAGGCATCTATTTAATATAACAAAAAAATTTAAAAAATTATAATAAAATCTTCAATTTAAGGTTGTTAAATTGTAGCAAAATTATTAAAATTAGTTTAATTATTTCAAAATAATTGAAGCTTATTTAAGTATTACACATTTTAGTGTGATATTTGTTCCTTTTGTGTGTGTGAGAGAGAGAATGAGAGACAGGCACAGATTTTCCTGCGGACCACCAAAATTTTCTCACAGACCACTGGTGGGCCTTGGCCCACAGGTTGGAGACCACTGACCTAGGCAGTCTTTACAATGGATGAATAGCACCATAACATGTTGTAAGTGCCATTCTTGACTGCTGATCAATTTTTGCATGATTAGGCAGAAAATTATAGTAACATTAAATATACTGCCAAACATAGCTGACTGTTGCAAGATAAGTGGTAAAGCCTAACAGATTTTGCACACCTCAAGGTTACATTTAGTTGGTCTTAGAATAAGGGGGAGAGAATGCTACTTTACCGTTGTTACAACCATGCACAATTTAAGATAATCTGATTCAAATTAAGGCATAGTGGAGACATGGCAAGAAAAAAAAAAGTTCCATATCTTTGTAGTCCCTGAGGGAAGACTCCGATTGAAAAAAAGCAAATCCGTATTTTTAGTCCCAGTAAAGAGGAGAAAAGTATGCCAAATAATGTACGTGACTTAAGTACTATGAATAGTTCGTTCGATTACAAAAAAAAAGCCCACGAGCCGCTAAGGAATAGTAGTTGCGCTTTACTTTAAATGCCCGCCCTTCTTTTGTCACTAGCCTGCACAGATTACAATCTGGAGAGCACAGTGATGGCAATGTCGCGCACACCATAATACAGCGGTGGGACCCCCGCTTGTGAAATCAGGCAAGGAATACAGGAAAGTTGCTTCATTCCTGGTCGGCCAGGCTAGGGCCGGAATCTATTTTACGGCCGTCCATTTACAGGTCCTCCATATTTTGGGCGATCCTCCCCTGTCCCCCCCCCCCGCCCCGGGTACGGCATTAAGCAGGCGCTCCCCAACTTCGGCAATTTTAAGGTCCCTGAACGTCAGCTCACTGAATTCCCCAGCCGACACCAGAGCGTCTTAAAAATGGCGGAGTTTAGGCAAAGGAGCTGAGATGCTTCCTCCTTTGCTTCCGGAACCAGACCCGCCGAGGTCTTTCAAACACTTAAACCTGAGAACGCCAATAGGTGTAAACTATGTGGGGGGGGGCAACAGGTTCTCGCTAGAAGCTACTGCAAGCGCCGCTGTGAAACGACCGATTTCACGGCGCTAGGTAGGACTCCCTGGCCGGGGGAGGGGGGACTCGGAGCTGGGCTGGCTCTTCGCTTGGCGTGAGAAACCTTCAGGGACCGAGAAGAGGCAGGCGTGACTTTGCCATCCCCACCGCTCCCCATCAAGGCGGCATTTCACTCCCTCTGAGAGAGGCGAGCAGGCTAATGTCTCCCCTCGGGGAGGGGATGGGGGGCCATCCGTCCGGAAGAGCCGCCCCACCTGGAAATATCCCTTCGCTTCAGCCGCTACCTCGCTGCTCTTCTGGCATTCTGCTGTCCTCCGTTGGCGGCAGCAGCAGCAGCTGGGATGGCGTCTCGGCCCCAATCCAGAGAAGCAGAGAGGGGTGATGACCTCTAGGGCAGCTCTTCCCAACCTTCAAGCTGTGTGGACGGCTGGGGGATCCTGGGAGTTGACGTCCACCCGCAGCTTAAAGTCGCCAAGGCCGGGGGAACAGCAAAGCTGCAAAACCCACCGAGGGGGGGGGCTGCGTGCTTGAATCCGTTTATCTGCGAATGCTTGGAGACCCCTGGCACGTTAGAAGCTTTGCCTCTCGGGGGTCCTCCAGAGGAAATTTGGAGTTGCAAGGAGCGAGGTTGGGAAAAGGAGCAGCCAAGCCCCAATTGAGAGCAGGGAGCCATCCTTTTCTGCGGAGTCAGCCCTCCTTCAGCACAAACAGGGCCCCCCCCCAGGGGGGGGGGAGAGTGGGCAAAGTTTGTTTTGAAAACCGAAAACGTTTTCAGCGGAAATTCTGGTTTGCAGAGCTGGGGAGGTAATTGGCTGTGGGGTTTTTGTTTTTTGGAGTGACTCCAAGCTGCTGTTCTGCTTGTGAGAATCTCGGGGGGCTTCGACGTTTTTTTAAAAACAAAACAACAAAAAACAGCGATCGATAAACAGACGGGAGCAACGGAGCCTCCTCGGCCAGAAGTCAAGTGAAGCAGCTGAAGACGAAAGGGGGAGACATGGGAGGCCGGGAGGCGGCTCAAGGGGGCATTTTCCCGCTTTTGGGTTAGGGCCGGCTTCTGGCCCATCTTCAGCCATGGGGGGCCCTCTTTCTCCAGCCCCAAATCGCCAGCCATGCTCACCTACCAATTCGTGCCGGCACCCCCGATGCCACGAAAAACAGGCTCCGCTCGAGACCCCCGCCCATTAAAGTCTTCCTGCAGGAGGGCCTCGATCCGTCCCAGGCCTGGATGCAGGGGCGGTCGTCCGCTGCCCCCTCACCCCAGAGTACCGCAATATTTCCTGCCTGGTAGGGGACCCCAAGAGGATTCGACCTCCCTGGCAAGACCTGGGCGACTCTGAACAGGATCAGAACCCACCACGGCCGGTCTGCCCAGTCCCTGTATAAGTGGGGGAGACTCCCCCCCCAGAGCGCAGCTGGGGTGCCCCGAAGCAGGCAGGGCAGCACGCGGTGGAAGAAGCCCCCTCCCCCCCCCGAATGCCTATCGGGGAAATCCCGGAGGCTCCCTGCAGGCGACCCCATCCAGTCTCGCTTACATGGAACGGTCAGTCCCTGGACTTGGAAGCTGATGAGGACCGTGATGCGCTCACCATACGCTCAATAAGTAAACAAATGCAGCAAGTTAGGTTCCCATCCTGTGCGAACTG